>JAVFBX010204571.1:0-12363 GCA_034783855.1 Mopalia kennerleyi | reverse complement strand
TCCCATGGGCTGTTCTCACTGTAGTCGTTAGTCCACATAGGCCAAAGTGGAATGTAGGCGAAAGTGGAATAAACCGAAATATTACCCTCCTCAGCTGTGCAGGTTAACAGCAGGCTGCCAATTAATCTAATACACTTGACCCCCCATTAGTATTTTTAAAGGTTACTAACTCTCAAGTGACTGTTATATACTAACACTTTTTCTCACATTTTAATTTCATCAAACAAATTTGAAATAAGAACAAAAAATTATTCTAAACAACCATTAGATATTAATTGACACCTGCAGTGTTACACAATGAGCATTTACTCAATACTGTGCTGTTTAACAGTAAACTGTCACAGTGCATTTTATCTCTTGTCCAAACAATTTCAAATCATCCTAATAAATTAACTTGTTTTAGGAGAGGCTGTCACTGAACCGGATGATCAGATGTCTTTTTTGGACCATTTTCTTTTCAGTTGAATTATCAATAAAGTTTTCAACATTAAGAGGAAAAAGAAATACATGTATGTTGATATAAATGTAATCGTACTAGTATTTAATCTTCACTACTGTCATCTGTTCGAGATATATCTATCCGAATTAATTCTCTGGGCGTTAGCCAGAAGATGGACCTGTACCAGAAAAACGTGCAGCTTTAACTTCTAGATCTGGAGGATTAGAAGAGACAGAGGTGTATCTTCCACTGTCTGAATCAGATGACACTATCAGTTTTACTCCTTTTTCCACAAGGCTTTACAGATGCAAGTCTTGGCTTCTCAAAAAATCTCTTTACAGCTGCAGATGAATCAAATTCTGTAAAGGTTGGGCCGTCTATGCTAATTCTCACCAACAGCTCAAGACATCTTTCCTGTATCCTATTTCGCCAGCCGGACTTAATTCTCCTCATTGTAGGGAGACCCCGCTCAACTGTTGCATTAGACACTGGATACACAGATAATATATTGATAATGTGACATAAATTTCGATAATTGTCTCTCAATTCAGCACAAGGTAAAGACCTGTGATGTGGTGTAACAATCTTATCATCCAATCGTTACCCATCTTGAAACACTTGCAGCAACAGAACAAACTGCTGACCAAGCTAAACTTAAAGGCTGTTTAAAAATACTCAAGACTGTTCGGTTTGTTTCGCATTAGCTTGTTTTTCATCAACTTCTTATGCCACTGCCAAACATTTTTCAATGCCTACAGTCTGAAAACATAGATATACTTGAGAATCCAGATGAAAAACTAAATGGGTTCAAGACAAAATCTATTCCAGACCTAGAGGATATTCTGATGTCTATCAGAGAGGGTGGAGACTCAGTTTATAAGGCTGTATCTCTTTGCGGCAGCATTAATATGGATCAGGTGGAAGTAGATAGGGTAAAGTATATTGACAAGGTCTTAAGGTGTTGCACCGACAGGTTTTCAGACTTACACTCCCTTGATGTTTTTAAGTGTGTGACAATTCTTGATGTTAGAATGTGGCCCGATGAGTTGGGTGATTTGGTTATTTATGGAAACAATGAGATAGAAATGAGTGTGTCTCATTTTAAAAAGCTTCTCATAAGCCGTAATATTAACCTTTTGTGTAATCAGTGAGGAATGGAGAATTTTTGCGCTGAATCCACCGTCTACCATAGGCCTTTTCCGGCTTCAAGACCTGCTCATTCATAATTTCAGCTACCGGCTTCAAATTCCTGAGCCGTTTTGGGCTTTTTTCACATAAGTAATACAAGTTCATAAGCATATTACACATAACATCATTAAAATAGGTATAAGAAAAGGCATCTGTTATAGCCAATTCAAGCCTGTGATTCAGGCAGTGAAACAGCAAGCCGTTCATAACCATATTTTTAAGTACGTTCGATTCCCGGAAGGGTTTCAACCTGCAAAATTCTCTGAACTAGAAACTGTTCAAACTAAGAAAATGTTATCCCAAAATAACTATATGAGTAAAATGTTTCCATTTTGGAGTTAAATTTATCAATCTTCATTTTTTTCTGCTTTGGCAGAAATGTTTTTGACAGAAAAAAAATCACAATATAGGAAATATAGAAGGTTTAGAGCTAACGTAAGAAGAATAGGGAAAATAGAGACGGCAGTTGAAGACCTGCTATAGACAAATAGTTGTTAATGCTGATAAACAGAGTGGAAACTTGTGTTCCCAGAATGTGATTTAATTTCTATCAGAATATTTTTTGTTATGATCCCCATCGTATTCTCTGACATACTTGTTGCACGACTACTGGGGTCAAGCGAAAAATTATATCCATATAGCTAGACTCTTGTTGATACTATGGTGTAAATTTAACGGCTAATCATTGAATGGACACATACAAACAAAAGAAAAACCTATGGCAATGAATAGAACAATACTGAACACCCTGTAAGCTTGTACGGATTGAGTTCGTTGTTTTGATTGTTGTTTAATGCGTGTTTAATGTTATTTGACTCACATGACGACGTATCAGCCCATCGGGTGGAACAACCCACACGAAACGCCACGGTCACCACAAAATGACAACACAGAACAATCACAAGACAATAACATCACTAATCCATCGGCTTGCTGTTTCCCTCAGCCATAAGAGTAACAGGAATCTCATTCCGATACACCCATGTATTGCTCTGATATCCATGAGTGTAAATGGATATTTTCGCAAATAAACACCTACTGGTTTGATAACTTCGTTGATGAAGTAGTCTGTGTCCTACTTTCTGTATGTAGTATCAATATATGTAGCTCGATTCTCAAAATTTCTCGCGTTCCTTGTCATGTAGTCAGCCAACGTGTTATCTTTAACGTCACGTGATTTTTTACTTAGATTAAAAATGATAATAAAGCCAGTAGTGCATCTTAATGCTCGATTAGTCCTTATTCGGAGTACTTTATTAACTCAACAGGGGCCGGTTGTTCGAAGCGCTATTAAATTTATTCCGGTGTTTGATGACGTCACGTCGTGTTGAAGGTCCATCGCCAATCAGGTGTTAGCGACTAATAGCCCTTCGAGCAACTGGGCTCTGATCTGTAGCTCCTTGCAAACCTTCTTTGTTCAGGGAAATATGCAATATAAACATAAAACATATAGATAGTATATAAAACTTTGGTTCGCCTAAGCCTTAAAGGATAAAGTAATCGAGCTGAAATGTGTCTGTTGGCTGAGTGAAATAAATGTCATATTCCAGATGTTATATATGGTGCATGTTATTTCAAGCTTTCATTGTTTTAAGTCCTGTGTTATAAATAGATTCATGTATCTTTCAATGTAAACAAAGTAGCAATATGTTTCAAAAGTCCAACCTTGGTCTAGAAAACTTTCCACTAGTTTGACCCACTTTTCACCTGTCAGTCACTTGTTTATTTGCAGGCATGTTGTGTAAGAAAATAATCTAGACTGTTGTGGAATCTTCTCTTGTTTGAGGAAATTCTTTTGAAATCTTTTTATATGGTAAAATGAGGTTTTCCAGTGTTCTATGTGTGGAAAGTTCTGTATCCCTATATAAGTTAAATCAATTGTATGATTTGGATCCGTCAGTCACAAGCCAGTATAGAGATAAGTAGACTGATCGATTGGACAGCGTTTGTTTTTCATTGAATTCTGACCCTAGCCTGGATGTCTCTGCGAGGAGATTAATACTACCGGATCTGAGAAATTCCCGTCAAGGACTTTGTGAATAATCCTGTTGTGGATAAATGATACCTGTTGCTTTGGGGATATGGTGATCACCCTGATGTGGATATAATCGGAACGATTCCGTATGTTATGCCCTAGAACTGTGTATCTAAGGATATTTTACTGTAGACTTCGGAGAAGTTGCAGACTGTTACAACAGACCGGTTTATAAAGTCAACGTTTGGGCTCAACTATATGGCAGGTTTATACGCTGACCTGTTGTATGCTATATGTAAGTTACTATATATACATACCTAATATTTTTATTGTCTCTTACCTTCAATTGTATTTCTTAAAGTATTTCTTCCATTGAATACTATACTGTATATCACGATTATTGTTGTTTTTATTTTACAATAAATATTGTAAATAAATAAGATCGCTGGTCGTTTTCTTTCTGTTTGGTCTCTACCGTGACACAGACTATTGAACATTTACGTTAGTTGCATTGCGTTACTGTCTCATTCCCTAAACATGATTAGGCCTATATAATTAAGTTTTTAATCCACCAAATGTCATTTTATCAATTTGTCGATATAAAATAATTTATGGTTCTATTATTTATGTATATATAATTAATATGTATAAAATTATACTCGTATAATCTATTCGATCGAGGGAGTGTGAGGTGTGTCTTTTATAATACAGTATATTTATCTTACGTACGGCCGGTTAATGCGAATAAAACTGACAAGAGTAATGAGATAACGATTGTGTTCGGTAGCCTATATCCATTAGTGACTTATACCTAGTTGACAAGGTGCAATAATGGTTAACAAAGAAAGGTATTATCATAGCAAACTGTGCAATAAATAATTAGCGTTCTCGGCATATATCTATTTATTTTCAGCTTGAGTTTGTTAGTGGTCTTTCTTGTCTTATTATCTAAACGGTTTAATAGGTATAATGGTGAACAAAAGCACATACATCGAGTATTCTTCATGGTACATATTCATAGGGAGAGTGTACATTCTTTGGTCAAAAATAGAACCACAAATGGATTATGTACACTGCACGGATACATCAATATTTGTTTAGTGGTATGAATGAACATAATAATGATGTTGTTTGCTGAAATAGACTTTATGAAAAGACATTTTCCTCAATGCCTTAAACATTGCTTTGTCAAAACATTCTTTAGAAAAACAAGGATACCATTTAAAATGTAAATATATCTGCAGGTTTTGGCTTTATTCTTTTATTAAAAATAGATTGGTCTCATGACTTGTCGTTAGTATAGGTTCTGGAAAGTTGTGAGGTTAATGTAGCGCAAACTGATAAAATACTCTCACGCATAGGAACATCACTCGGATCTCTCGGTGTCCAATTACAGACGTCTGCCAGATACTCGCACACAATAACATAGCGACAAAAAAATAGTACATTGTTAATCGCCCATCGAGCTTTTCTGTCTTCCTGGGGGCCCGCGGCTTATTGATTAGCGTGTGCGTGTACTAGTTTTGCTTCAGTGTACCGTTTACAGGATCGAGTCCGTCTGTCGACTTTCAGGTCGACGAGTGAGTTACACGGCGGGGCTCCGCCAATCGCAGGGGTGGCTTTTGCGAGGTTTCCTCTCGGTTGTCCACCTTAATTAGGCAAGGAACACTGTAAAGTGGACATCCGTCGTCATATCAGTAAAATACCCTTGAGACCCCAATCAATCAAACAAACAAATAAATATGTTGTCCTGTGCTCTCAGAATTAAAGGGCAACATGGAACCGATCTGTTTGTAGCGTTTTTGCATTACGTACTGTATGCCTATTGCCCAATATCTGCCGTGTCTTACTGTTGGGACTGAAATAACTTTACAAACTGCGTTAAATCCCATTAAAATAAATAAATCGTTCGATAGCTTGCGGCAACGCAGTTCGTGGATAGATTCAAAACCAGAAAAGAGTAACACGTATTTCGTGAATGAAATCACATTGGATATAACGTACTATTTTATATGCTACTTGTTTTAAGTATAATAGTTGTATGTTTGTGTACTTTGTAAAAAATGTAGATACAATCTGCTCATCAATCGCTACATCAATCGGAATAGCCGCGGATATCTCACGTGATGTTTTCAGTCACATTGTTAATGGTCATAAATCTTTCAGTTCCGCCACCGATATATAACACCTTTAAAATTCAGGTGTTGATAAATATAAACATAGCCCGTAATCGTGTAATCTGATTATTGATATTACTTTGGACTTTTCGAGCCGCCTTACTGGCCATATATTGTTTAATAATGTACATGTAGATATACGAATTTGTGTTTCTTCCATTTACTTCTATTTTATTTAGTGTAAGAAGATTACATTACTTTGCCACGGTTTATGATACGAAAAGGGTTTGGAAATAAAGTCTTTACGAAATTTATATTTCTGATTATATCCATTCTCCCTTTGAAAAGTACAATTAGTAGTTTAGGAGGGGATAACAGAAACCCACGAACATAAGCTGCTTAACTACCAAGGTGTCCAGGCCGAAATAAATCGTAGGATAACTTATTGATACTGATTTCTGCGGTTCCTTTTAATTTGTGTAACTTATATGAGAAACTAGCAGTCGTGTCAAGTATGCAATGGGTTTTATTTATATACTTTTAAAAAGGTAGTTCTATACATGTCGCTTTAAGTGCATGGCTAAGTATATAAGATTTTAAATAAAACTCAAGTAGACGTACTCAGTCAGTATTAATGGTTTCTACCATTTGCCTACGTAAATTTAGTTGACTGACATACTGAATGATTTGGGGTCATACAATTGGATGTATGACCTTTGCTTCGGGGTCACGACGATGAAAGACACCATCATGCTGCGTGTAACAATTATGTTCAGTATTATGAAAATTATGGTATATGCAGAAGGCGTACCTGTTCCTTAAAACGATGCTTAATTTTGTTAAACAGTTTATAAAGTATATACAGTTTATTGAAAAAGTAATTACAATTAATATTACCGTAAATGTGGGTTTAATCGAATGAAATCTTCAAGAAATTAAGTTTACTAATGATATTGACATACTCATTTGCCGCACTGCGTGTGTTCGTGACTTTTAAACCAAAGCTCCCATATTGTTCATATTTCATGTGGAACAGAAAAGCACAATGGTTGTGTTGTTTATAAGGAAATCTTAAGCTGAAAACAATTCGTCGTTAGAGCAAATCACTAATAGAAGCTAACAAGACAATACATTTCAGCAGAGCGTTGAAATACAGTTTGTTTCCCTTTAGTCCTCTATGGCATGCAGGCGGTGTGTGTCGTTGGTTGAGTGAAGTGTCAGAAACAGTCTAGAAACAATTACATTAGAAATAGCACCGTTGGTATTTCATGTAAATGATTGATAAATTTAATCCCAATAGCACCTACTTTAAATAGTGAACGTTGCTGCTGATTAATTTGAAATTTATTTGGAAAGGCGATTATTCCTTATCCATTTCGTATGTTACACTCTTACCGTATAACTTCGATCCTCTGTCGATTTGCCCTACAGGGTTTGAGACAGGCACAACACCACACGAGTCATGTAATGTATTTTTATATGAAGCGGGGAAGTTTGTCGTCGTATAAGTGAACCATACATGAGTGCCACGTGAAACCTTAAGTCAATCAATATCAGAAACAGAACAGTCCAACATTGATGTCAGACAAACTAAAACATTTTTGTTCGCCCAACATTTTATATTTAAAGGGTATAAGTAAGGGGTTAATTGGAAGGAAATTGATTTCCAAGTTTCTTTAACTTCATTTTTATTGATCACCACAACTGATGTGGCGTATTAATTGTTTATGCCGTTTTAACGTCAACCTTCAGAATTTAATTATAGAATGATTGTACTTTTTTTCTATTTCATCGGATCACATCTTAATTTTCTTATAAACGCGTGAGATATTGTTTGTATGACCATGCCCCGATTACGTATACCGATGAAGTCAGTCCTGTTATATATATTTAACATAAAACATTTATATATATGACATATGCTAAATAATAGTTAGAGTTTTTATTATAAAGCATCGAAACACATGAGTACATGTCTGATACGCCAGAGAAGAACGGTCAAATGAGAGGAGAGGAACAACATCATCGTTTTTTCAGCACGTTTATTGATTTAGTTTTTGACGTAATTATATAGAACAATTCGCACTAATGAATTATTATCCTGGGGTTCTGCAAGTATAGATAAGATTGTCATTTGTTTCCGCATTGTTTTTATTTCCTATTTGCCCTGAATTTACGAGCCAATTCGACTTGACCAGATCTCATTTGAATGCAATGCGATTGGTAACACTGGTTTAACATCGGTGCCTGCATAGATTCAGGTCGAAAGGTGTATTTATGTTTTATCATTCACTAGAAATATTCCTTGTCAAACATTTTCAATACTTAGATTTCTTTTTACATCAAAGTTGGGGTTGAACTAATTTGCACATGTATGCATGCGCTTAGAGTAAACCACATTTGCACACGTTTTAAATAATGTAACTATCATTGCTAGCACTACATCATGTTTTCACCTGATAAGATAAATATTTCATTTGTATTTATCATGATCAACTCACAGCTGGTATTCTTAACAATGCATATAAAACCGTATCATATATTTGTATGCCATAAAGTGTAATAGAACTATGTGAAGATCTAGAAATAAATTGATTCTGAGTAGATATATATAGTCATATCAAAAATATTTTCGTAAAACGTTTTAAAAAAAATAATAAATAAAACCCGTTATATACTTACAGGAGTGCGTGTTAATCATATCAGAGAGAAAGCCGATTTGTTTTGGCCTAGACACACTGGTTGTAAAGAAGCTTATAACCGTGGTGTTCTGTTATCTCCTCAAAACAACTGATTTTACTAGCAACGGATATAATATTAATGTACATTTCGTATAAACTTTGTTTCCAGGCCCTTTTTTAATTATAAACCATTGCAAAGTATTGTAATCGTCTTACACTAAATTAAAGAGAAATAGAAATAAACAAATTCGTATATATACTTAATTAAATGGTGTGGCGAGTACTGCGGCTGGAAAAGCCCCAAGTATAACCAGTAATCAGATTACACGATTACGGGCTATGTTTATATTTATTAACACCCGTATTGTTAAAGGTGTTATATAGCGATGACGGAAATCATCCTCGATACCATTGGCAATAAACAAAGACCAGACAGAATAACCATATGACATTCAACAAAGACATCAACAAACCGATCAGCGTCACGTTCTCCCCGAGAGCACCAGCACAACAGAAAGCCCCCCGCCCCCTAATTCTCCGCCTATCGATCGTTAAACAGTACATCAGTTTTGTTTTTACTATGTAATTGTGTTGATGTATCTGGTAGGCATCTGTCATTGGGCACCAAAACATCCAAGTGAAGTTCCTACATGTAAGAGTGGGTGATTTAATCATTTAGTGCTACATTAAGCACACAAGCTGTTAAGGATTAAACGACTATTCCAGGAATATAAAACATATAGTTGAAGCCTGCCGAGATATTTGCATTCCATTAAAATGATATTCTAGCATTTCTAAAGAATAATTAGACAAAGGAATTTGTTATCAAATTATTATTAGTGTAAGGCATTGAGGAAAATATCTTTTCAGAAACTCCTAACAAAAGCAATATTGGTTTGACTTGATTCCAATAAACAACATCATAATTAGCTCAATAGTTCGTACAACGCAAATAATATTGACGTTTCCATACAGTGTATATAAATCATTGGTTTTTATATTATAGACCAAAGAATGTGTACGCTCCGTATGAATATGTACTATGAGGAATACGTGAGTTATAATGCTTTTGTTCATTATAATACCTATAACCGATTAGATAACAAGAATAGAAAGGCCCCCTAACAAATCCACTTTTAAATTAAAAAGGATAAACAGAGGATGTTAGTTATTTATTTCACTGTTTGCAGTGATAATACCTTTCTTTGGTCAGGTAGAATTCACTAATGGCTATAAGCTAAAATACACAATTATTACCTCATTAGCGTTGCCAGTTTTAGTCATTTTAACCGAACGTATATTTGTTCATATGCGTAACTTGGACACTGACATTGGTTACTTTAAGTGGAATCGAGTAAATTAATAAATATATCGGATATAATTATATGAATATTAATGATACAAACTAAAATAACATAATTGAAATGTATTGTATTGAATGAACTAGTGAAAAATGACACGTAGTGGATATCAATTTCAACCAAATATAAATGTATAGCAAATGCAGCATTTACGCAATGTAACTTAATATAAGAAACATGACATATTTCACTCTGCTAACAGATACGTATTAGTTCGATTACTTTATCCTTACTTGGTGAAATCAATATTTTAATGCAGTTGACATACATGTTTCCATATTTTGATTATATGTGACATTTCCCTGAGCAAAGTGGGCTGGTATGGAACTGAAGTTCTGTTGAACGAGTCGAGTACACCTGACAGGGACACATCGAGCTTCATGTATCGATATACTGTACTACCTACAGAGATATAAGATGACTGCTTCAGCAAAGATGAACAAAGGTGTAATACAGTAATAATTAAACCAGGACGTTTTTTGAATAATTTTTGTGTCTTTTAGAAAGTGAAGATTAATAGTAGTTTCGTTTTTTGGGGATAACACTTTCTTAGTTTGAACAGATTCTAGTTCAGAAAATTTTGCAGGTTGAGACCGGTCCGGGAATCGAACACACGACCCTCAGAGTTAGGCACCGAATCGCCAGCAGTAAATGCCGGTCACCTTGACCACTCAGCCACCAGGATGTTTTTATTTGATCAAGTATTCATTTACAGTGATGGATAACAGATCCATACGCTGTGTTATCCTTCTGTGTTTGTTGTGACCTTCGAGGTCATGTCCTTCATCCGATGGTCTGGCTCATCGCCATGTGAGAGAAATAGTTTTTTTTATAGTTTTATTTCCATTTATATCTTTATATAGACGCTTGGCGCATGTTCATGTATAATAATTACATATAATTGTGGTTGTATGGTCAAGCATAATACAGTGTGCAAATTAACATGAATCACTGAGTTCACCGGAATATAAGAACGGAATACAATGGTTAAAACCCGATTGTTACTCGAATGCAACCTTTTCATAATTACCACTTATAAGTACATGATTCATAAGTTGTCTGCCTTTACCAGTGTAAAATTGTGATCGAAAAGGGTTCTGTAATAAACCTTTTGTTCAAAATTCTTCTTTTCAAATCAAAATATGTTACATTTTTGTACTTTGTTATGTTAATGCTTGGTGCTGACAAATATCAATATATGAAATGCTTACATTTGACGCATCAAAATTTATGTCATAAACGACATGCCTATCGCAAGTCGTTTTTTGACTCCTATCTTTATTCGACATATGTTGGATTCCTTTTCCCCAGAAGTGAATTTGTTTTTCACATACGTGAAATTCTTGATTTTATTTTTTTTCTTTATTTTAAATATGTGAAAAATAATTTTACATATAGGAAACAGAATTCAACATACGTGAAAAAGAATTCGACGTATGTAAAATTAAACCTGAATTCAACATATGTGGAAATGTTTTTCACTTATGTAAAAACAAAAAGGAATTCTCTTGTACTGGAGTGAAACAAAAGCATCCATGCTGACAAATACAGACTTCTCCCTCAATCAGCGGCAATAAATTTTCTCCAAAACTGCCATCATATCAGAAGCACATCAATCCTCTGCGTTTCGCAAAGCATTTGCTGTTTTCTGGCGAAAAATAAATTATGGAAATTACATTTTTTAATAGGCCAATAATTGCGACAGATTCCGTACTGAGCATTACTGCGTATGATTCATCTGGAAATAAACTGATGTAGACTACAATAAAAATACTGAAGAAGAATAAACCCATCGTCTGATAAAATATCACTTTTCTTTGTCAGTGTAATTGGCATTTATCAGTATAGGAAGAATGGTTTGTGTTTCAGCCGTTGTTAGACTGTAAATATATCCGAGCGTAAGTCCCTATTTGACTTTTGGCAGTGTGCATTTTGGGGGAACATTTCCTGATCAACTGTCTGGACTTGGGTATGTGCCCTGCTGATGCTAAACTTGCACAGCATGTGAAATCGCTTAGCCTGTCCTTGGAATATACTCCTATCGGCTTTGCATTGGCCTTGAAAGTCTACACAAGACAATAGCAGCAAAAAACGGAGGTTGGATACAGTCCTTTGTGGGGAGAACTCGTTGTGGAACTCTTTGAACTTAGGTAAAATACAAATTTATTTTACCTAAGTGAAATTATTTTTCACATGTGCAATAGTTAGGTTTTTGTGTTTTATTTACCTATGTGTGAAAAAGAATTTCAGATATGTTAAAAAGAATTTAACAGGTGTTGAAAGAATTCTACATATGTAAAATAAACTTTCATTTTACACATGTAAAAATGTTTTTCACATAAGTGAAAATCTTTTGATCAGAAGTACAAAAGAATTTCTCATATGTGAAAAAGAATTGAACATAAGTAAAATAAAATCAGAACTAATTCGACAAATGTAACTAAAGGTAAAAGAATAAATTCTTTAACCCTCTTATGATGCCAAAAGTGGCTGACTAAACGGCCTTGATAGTTTGGTGATGTCTCTAGGAGACCATTATCGATTTGCCAATATCAACAGGCACTTCACCGGTGTTCAGTTCAAAGCTAATGCAACACTTTCC
>JAVFBX010204560.1:0-12364 GCA_034783855.1 Mopalia kennerleyi | reverse complement strand
TCTCGCCTCTTACGATCGACCGAGGAAGCCAAGGGAGTATTCTGCAGGACTGGCCAACCCGCTCCCCCACGGGGCTGCCCAGCTTTGAAGTTAATCCATGAATTTGTCTTAAATCAAATTGTGTACAGCTATATTTGTTGTGGAATTTCGTAAAAAAAATACAATCCCATCCATCATCTTAACAGGAATAAGTTTTCAAGTAACCCCGTTCAAAACATATTTATATCAGATATTTGTGTTTCTCCTGTTTCAATTGATAATACATGCACATGGAGAAATATGTAAGTATATTAATAAACAGAGAAGCTTTTTTAACAACCAAATGATAGATGTCTTGATACATGGCTAAATGAAGTCCAATCATATCAGAATAAATGGTACATGCAGCAGTGTGTAGCAGGAGGCATAATGTAACGCATAACGCAATCCCATAGATTATTTCACTCACATGACGGTGTGCCAGCCCAACAGGTGAAGGAAACCATTAAAATAAGGAAAAAGTAGTGCTTGTCATAAGGATTAAGCCAAGAGCTATGTCTAAATAAGGAACTACTTCTCAATGTTTGTCGTGTTGATTAAGCCTAGCGCCATGTCAATTGAAGGAATTACTAACATGTTTGTCACATGCATTTAACTTTGTGTTTTCTATTTTTTTACTTACACGTTTGTCATATGGATTAAGCCTAGTGCCATGTCTATAAAATAATTTACTAACATATTTGTCATGTGGATTAGGCCAAACACTAAGAACAAAATACTAATGTGTTTGTCACATGGATTAAGCCTTGCATCTTGTCTGAGGAAGGAACTACTATCATGTTTGTCACATGGAATAAGTCTAGCGCCATGTCTAAAAAAGGAATTACTAACACATTTGTCACGTGGATTAAGCCCAGCGCTATGTCTAAAGAAGGAACTACTAGCATGTTTGTCACGTGGATTAAGCCCAGCGCTATGTCTAAAGAAGGAAATACTAACACATTTGTCACATAGATTAGGCCAAACATTATGTCTAAAGAAAGAATTACTAGCATGTTTGTCACATGGAATAAACCTAGCGCCATGTCTAAGAAGGAATTATTTAGTTCATTGCCACATGTCAGTCATGTAATAACAAGGCATGACTTAATAACCTCTTACCTTGCTGATACCATTGTGTTTTTTGGCGCCACACCTGGAGGTGGTTTTGGCACACGGCTTAATTCACTATCTCCTACTGCAGGTGTTGTTCGACCAGATACGTCTTCTATCTCATTAACTGATGTCAGTTCACTATGACCAACAGAGGTGGGGCGCACATTAGACACACTACTTTTCACTTGAGATTCAGGATTCTTTTTTATATGTCTTGAAGTTCGTTTTAATTTTTCCTTATCATTGATTATCAGTGTTTGTTTTGGTGCAGACTGGTTATTCCAACCAGTTGATTTACCAAATAAGTTTTCTGGGTGTTTCTCAGTCACCTTTTTCTTATCTTGTTTGTTTGATAAATACTCTATATACTGACTGGGTTCTAATTGGGGTGTTTGCTGACTGTTGACATCAACAGACTGTTCACTTGATACACTTCTCTTTACAGTTGGGGAAGAATATTGGAACTTGACTGTTGTCACATTGTCTAAGGCAGAAACATCATGATTGTCATTTGAGGTTGTTCCTCCTAACAGCTGACTTTTTACACCAACAGATTGTAAATTATCACCAGTCAAATTCTGTTTTCCTACAGCTTTCTGTTCTACAGATGGATTTCTAAGAATAGTTTGAACATCTTTATGTTCTACAGTTGGATTCCTAAGACTAGCTTGAACATCTTTATGTTCTACAGTTGGATTCCTAAGACTAGCTTGAACATCGTTATGTTCTACAGTTGGATTCCTAAGACTAGCTTGAACATCTTTATGTTCTACAGTTGGATTCCTTAGACTAGATTGAACATCCTTGTGTTCTACAGATGGATTTCTAAGACTAGCTTGGACATCTGTCTGTTCTATACATGGATTTCTAGTACTACATGTAGCTTGGACATCTTTACCTTCTGCAGATGGATTCCTAAGGCTACTCTGAAGATCCTTGGAAACAGTTTGCTTTCCTAAATTGTTTTTATCTGAGGAAACTGCAACACTTTTTTGTAGTTCAGAACCAGATTTGACAGCTTTATTTTTAATAGCTTCAGAAAATACAGATTCCTTAGTATGACTATTTCTAATATCGATATCTTTCTTAGGTAATGTACTACTGATTTGAAATCTAGGCATGCTAGATCTGTCAGGCCTATCTATACTGCGTTCACGTTTTAATGCGGGTGGTTTGCCTGTTGGCCCTAATGCTAACTGAAGAATACCATTGGCCACACGAGAGTCTCTCAAATCTGAGCCAATCTCCTTAGGTTTGGGGGGAATCATTTTAGACATAATAACAGGTATTTTAGAAGGCAGGGGAGGACTAGCCGGGGGTCCTTTTGTTTCCTTGGAAAAACTTGCTGTATTTCTGGGTAGACTACAAATTTTCAGAGGGGATTGTTGTGATTCTTTTGTTGGGGGATTTATGAGCGGGGTGGAGAATCTTCGAGTGGATGGAGATTTTTCCATTTGAATTGAAACGTCTCTGGAGTTTTCCCGAGTTAACATTCCAACTGTAGCTTGTGTATCAGTTTCCCTGTCCTCATCCAGGAATACTACAGAGTTTCTAAGTCCCATTCTAGAATCTAGCTCTCTCTCACGATCTATTTCATGCCCATAGGCTGGTAGCTTCATGACACTCTCTATCTGTGCATTATCATCATCTACAGCAGCTGTTGATATAACTGCTTTAGGGCGAGACTTTGTTGGGGTTCGACCTGATTTTCCTTCTGTCAGGTTGCCATGGGTGCCATCCAAGTGATCGCTATGACTACTGTCACTTTCTCCAAAGGCAGATACACCACCAAATTGACTGACTATAGTATAAGGGAAAGCCTTAGTTGCATATTCATCACCATAGAAGTTAGTGACATTTTCATCTGCGATTGTGTGAGTTTTCTCCTCAGTTTGATGAGCTAGATTAAAATTCAGTGCCCTGGCACCACCTTTTATCTGATCAGTTTTATCATCCTTTGCTTCAAACATATTGTAATCTGGTTGAAACTCAGTGTCAGCCACAGCGCATAACCTCTCATCTGTCAGGTCTCCTTGCTGACTTTGTTTGACTAGCGGTACCTCTACTTCTACTATTTCGTTATTTTCTTTATCAGCTGATTTGGTCATCTGATTTAGAGTGGTACCGTCTTGTAGGAGCAGTCGCTTAGTGCCAATGGTTGGAGATTCGACCTCTTTAGTTTCAGTCAAATGGGAGTTTCTTTTTGCTGACTGGCCACTGCTTGAAGAATTTGCTTTTTCCTTTAAAACCCCTTTCTGTATTTGTTCTTTCTGTACACACTCTCCACTCAGCTCTTCATTAGGATGATCATCTTCACCTTTGACCTTGGGGCTAGATTTTGGTGTCAATATATGCCTTAGTTGATTTTCAAGAACAACAAGTTGTGGTGGTCGACTTTTGTCATCTTTGCCCTTAATCACATTTTTTTCATCCCCTTTTACCTCCTTATTTCCATTGACCTCTTCCACAAATTTCCAGCCTTCTTTCTCAGCCAATCCATTATGCTCTTTAAGGGGTTCCTGGTAGTCCCCTTCCTTCAACCTATTATCAATGTCTTTGAGCAATTTATTATCAATGATGAGATCTGGAACTATTTTTTTATCGTCGTCCTCATGACTGAGATTTTCGTCGATAGCCTCTGTGGCTCCAAGGCCCGGAGTATTCTGCCCTGCTGGGACCAGCCTGCAAAAAAAAAAACAATTCATCAGAATGATATGACAAATTCCTATTTTTGTCAGATTTAAAATTTGTATGGTCATGTATTACTGTTATCCCGAAGGGTTGAGTTAATTAATGGCTTAGTGGTAGAATAAATAACGGTTATATCTATGCCACTGTAATATCTATGTATCAAGGAAATAAGGCCAACCAGTAATCCAAAAGACATCTATGATAGTTTATGCTTGAAACTAATTGTTTAAATAATTCAAATCTGACAGATAGCTCGATTCAGTTTTGGGCAGTCCTTGGCTTAATTTTGGGCATCCATTGATCCAGTTGTGGGTATTACTTGGCTCAGTTTTGGGCATTGCTTGGCCCAGTTTTGGGCATTGCTTGGCCTAGTTTTGGGCATTGCTTGACCCAGTTTTGGGCATTGCTTGGCCTAGTTTTGGGCATCAATTGACCCAGTTGTGGTGCTTTATGTAAGATTTTTTCACTTCTATAAACTTATAGGAGGGTTTTGTGACATGTTGCCAGACACTTACCACGGTAAAGAACAAAAAAGAGGATTTGATACAGTGTGGCAGGACATTTAGCCAGGAATAGAATGATTTTGTGACTGGTCTGAAGGGGCACTAAGCCAGGCATAGGGGGAATACAAACATTTTCTGACAGGTGTGGCAGGACACTTTCCCAGTTTTAGGGCGAATAGGAGGCTTTTTTGACATGTGTTGCCTTACACTTACCCAGGTGAAGAAAGAATAGGAGGATTTTGATTCCACGTGACAGGGCACTAACCCATGAGTGAGGGCAATATATGGATTTTTTGACAGGTTTGGCTGGACACTCCCCCGGTAAAGAATGAATAGGAGGATTCTGAGACCACAGATTTTGCAACAGGTATGGCAGAGCACTTACACAGGAATAGGGGAAGAAGAAAGCAGACAGTTTAACAGGGCACTTACCCTAGAGCGAGGGGGTTAGTGTGGCACAGCACTAACTGAGGAATAAGAGGATTCTGTGGAAGGGCACTAACCCAGGAATAAGGGGAAAAGAAAGATTTTGAGACAGCTGTGGCAGGTCACATGCCCATGAATAATAGGATTCAGGTATGACAGGGCATTAACCCAGGAATAAGAGGAATAAAAGGATTTTGCCACAGCAGTGGCTGGGCACTTACCCCAAAATAGGAGGAATACTTACCCAGGAACTCCAGATTGTCGGATACCAACAGGAGGTGTTGTTGTTGTTGTAGTAGTCAACGAGATATCTCCTCCAATTTTTTCCCAATCAAATGCATCAACATCCTTAATACCTTTCCGCCGCATGCACTGTTCAAACAAGTTATGCAACAAAGCATAATCTGGTTTGTCAAAATAGTCCAATGTTTGAACATGCTCTAGAAAGGCTTTAAATTCGGTTGGCATGTGCTTGAGAAGCTGGACATGGTCATATTTTTCCTTCATCACTCCAACTTGCTCTTTATCCTTTGTCTTTCTCCATGGCAATTGACCGACGACAAACTCCACCAGCATGTAAAACAGTGACCACAAGTCATCATGTCGCCCCATTTCCTGCACAAGCAATAATTTATATGTTTATATCACAAATGTTTCAAAAATCTACAAAAACATTCCAGACTAATTGTTTTGTTTTAGTCAGGGAAATGAGTGTTATCCCAAGATTTTACCTGCAAACTTTTCTGTTCTAACTATCAGTATTATCCCAAGATTTTACCTGCAAACTTTTCTGTTCTAACTATCAGTGTTATCCGAAGATTTTACCTCCAAATTTTTCTGTTCTAACTATCAGTGTTATCCCAAGATTTTAGCTGCAAACTTTTCTGTTCTAACTATCAGTGTTATCCCAAGATTTTACCTGCAAACTTTTCTGTTCTAACTATCAGTGTTATCCCAAGATTTTACCTGCTAACTTTTCTGTTCTAACTATCAATGTTATCCAAAGATTTTACCTGCAAACTTTTCTGTTCTAACTATCAGTGTTATCCCAAGAATTTACCTGCTAACTTTTTCTGTTCTAACTATCAGTGCTATCCAAAGACTATACCTGCAAACTTTTCTGTTCTAACTATGAGTGTTATCCAAGGATTCTACCTCGGACTCAGAGCTGTTCTGTTCTAACTATGAGTGCATGTCTGTACTGTAATCTTTTCTTGCAGAACCTTATCAGTCCTCTGCAATTTTTTTAGATAACCTAACATTTGCATCTATCGCTGCTGAGCTTATTTTTTAAATACATAAATGTGCATTTATGCGTTTGATTAACAAAATTTGTCTAAATCAGTAGCAAAATGCAAATTTAGACCAACACTGCAAACAATTTGGGAAACCTATAAAACAGTTCTCCTAAAATAAGATTTCATTACCATGGGAAGATCCCCATTTGGTCCATTCTCCCCAACAGCGCAGACTATTGAGTATTATCGAAAGAGTCTAACTGCAAACTTCTCTGTTTTAATACTGAATTTTATCCAAAGATTTTATCTGCAAACTTTTCTGTTCAAACACGAAATGTTATTCAAAGTCTCTACCTGTAAGCTTTTTTGTTTTAACTAGGAATGTTATCCCAAGACACTATCTCAGAACTTCTCTGTTTTAATACTGAATGTTATCCCAAGATTTTACCTGCAAACTTTTATGTTCTAATACTGATTGTTATCCAAATACTCTACCTGTACACTTTTCAGTTCAAACACGGAATGCTATCCTGCAAACTTTTTTGTTCTAACTGTGAATGTTATCAGAACGCTATGACTGCCATCAGACATAAAGTTATAAGTTGTTAATACACTTACTTTATTTTTGTGGGCATTAACAGAAGCATAACGAACAGTTCCTCTAAAGCCAGCAGCTGTTCTGGGCGGGCGGACTTCTCCAGTCGCTGTTGTGTACTGCCGAGCCAAACCAAAATCCAACATGTACACTTTCTTACTGTTACTGCTCAGGCGACCCATGGAGAAGTTTGACTAAAAAGGCAACATTAACAAACTTGTAGTAACATATTTAATGTCAGTTTTTAGTTTCACAAAAAATAGAATTGACATCCCCAGGCTTCCCATTACCCAGCCCAAACAATGAAACTTTCTGGTTTGATCCGCTATAGAGAAAACCTACTTCATGCATATTATTGACTTTATTAATTACAACTAACTGGTTTGACACCTCTATGGAGAAAATCTACTTTATGTATGCTTTAAACTTTGCTATTCAAAACTTTGTTTTGATGTCTCTATGAAGATTGATTGATTGCACTGTGGTTTATGCTGTTCTTAAGGGTATTTCACTAATATGACAGCGGTGTATTCCAACAATAATTGACACAAGTACAACCAACATGTGAAGAGTTTTCATAATGTTTGAAAGTCAATTTTCCTCAAGAGCTAAGTAGCGACTACTCTTCAAACCACCTGCCCTTAGCCATGTGGTCATGTTAAATGTCAGGTGTCAATGCCATAATGGCAAGCCCGAATTGTTTGGAAGGAATGTCAGAGCTGCGCTGCACTGCATTTGATTCAGTCATAAAATAAATCCTTCCTAGTCAGGCCACAGCCTCAAAATTAAATCCATAGGTACCTGGTAGCATACTGTTTCGGGAACAGTGATTTTTGATAAATTTCCGTTGAAATTTCACTTGTTATACTGCCCTTTGGTTCCGATTAATCAAATTTTGATTTCAGAATTGTCACCTCTGTCACATTTGGTGACTGACAGGGAGTGATGTATATATTATTAGGGTTTACCTCACAGTTCTTGACTCTGGTGGTGGACTTGGTTAATGAGTGAAACTATGAAGTTGCAAGAATTGGTGCATGGTGGCACCAATATCTGAGTTTACCTTAATTGGTTGTGTTTATACCTTTACCTGACTTTTCGTGTAAAGTGCCCCATACACGCTCAAATTTGTTTGATGGTTTGATCAACTATGTTTGACACAAATTTTTTTGATAGGTTTTTGATCGTGTATGGGCGTGTTTGATGGTAAAAAAAAAAAGGCTGTTGGTCCGTCCATTACAAACTCTTGGCACAAACTAATGTTTGACAAAAAAATTTGAGCGTGTAGGGCTAACGTCAAACTGTCAAAAAAATTTGATCAAAAATGTTTGACAAACAAATTTGAGCATGTATGGGGTGCTTAAGACTAGTCAAATCTTTACATGGCTGAACTTAGCCTAGTCATTCGTGTAATACCACACGAATCTATTGTCATTTTCTATGTTGAGTTGTGGTTGGTTTTGCACTGTTTTTGTACAAAAGTTATGAATATAGTTTCTGGTTAATTTCTGTCTGTGAGGGTTGTATATAAGGTTTGGATTGCCTGGCAGACGGGTTACTTCTCAGTTTGTGTTTCAGTTTAACACTGAGCGTGGTGTTTATATATCCAGTTTTATTCAAACATCTCTTTCATTCATACTACATTACTGGCATAATATCATCAACAGAGTATGGAAACAAACCCATTATAAATTTCGTTTGTCCCTCTGCTTCTAGCTTGTGATGGCCGGGGACAGTTGTGACAACCTTGTTTGGTGTTTGCGCATGTACATTATAACGGTGGCAAAGTATTTGAAATGCAAAGTGGTTTTGCTGGATATTGAGGGCTCATTGATGTGAAATTCAGACTACAAGTTATCAGAAATGACCGTTACTGAGACCTTGTGACACCTGGCACCTATGGATATGATTTTAAGGCTGGAAGCTGCCTAGAAGGATTTATTTTAAGACTGAATCCAATGCAGTGCAGCGCAGCTCCTACGTTCCTCTAAAAAAAATTTGGGCTTGTCGTAATGATGTTGATACCTGACATATAACATGGTCACCAGAAAATGGAGAAGGTAAGACGTCATTTAAGGCAAGAAGAAACCCTACTTCATGTATACATGTACTTTAAACCGTATTAATCATAACCTACTGGTTTGACGACTATATGAAGAAACTCTACTTCATGTACCCTTTAATATTTATTAATCATAACTTACTAGTTTTATAGTTTTAATTGTAATAATTATAACTTACCAGTTTTATAGTTTTAATTGTATTAATGATGACTTACCGGTTTTATAGTTTTAATTGTATTAATGATAACTTACTGGTTTTATAGTTTTAATTGTATTAATGATAACTTACCGGTTTTATAGTTTTAATTGTATTAATGATAACTTACTGGTTATATAGTTTTAATTGTACTAATGATAACTTACTGGTTATATAGTATAACTTACTGGTTTGATGTCTCTATGGAGAAACCCTACTTCATGTATACTCTCGATAGCATGAAGGATCTGTGCTCCGAGCCTCAAAGTGGTACTAATAGTGAAACATCCTCGGGATTGACTACGTCTCAACTCTGCGAGGTTTTTCCCTTGTAACGACATAACTACATAATTGTATCGGTCATTACGACCACAGCCAATGAAACGACACACATGGTCCCGGCCTGAAAACAGAACATTCTTATTAATAAATGCTTACAATTTCCAGTTGTTTGTTGCTTACCTACATGTACCTTAATGATACAGACAATCTAAATGAATGGACTTAAACCCACACTATACGTTTCAATGCTCAAAAAGCCAACACTATCAACTTGTGGCATGGCAAAGTTTCTCATTGAATGACAGGCCACATTACAAATTAATACCAGATGAATCCTATCACAAAGGAGTAAATGTCATAATGTAACACCTGTCACACAGGTCTAATGTAAATGTTATAATGTGAGCGACAAAGGTGAAAAGGTCACACACATCTAATGTAAATGTTATAATGTGAGCGACAAAGGTGAAAAGGTCACACACATCTAATGGAAATGTTATAATGTTAGCCACAAAGGTGTAAATACCATAAGGTCATGACTCATGACACACTGGTCTAATGCTACTGTTATACGGGTTGCACTCATGCGATTCACTCAGCTTCCACGAGTCAGCCCAGGCTTCCCCAGGGGTTTTTATAGACACTTTTTCATCGGGAATACCCCGATGAAAAATAACGGCAAATTGAGTTTTTCTTACATTTGATATTCAGTTTTGTTTGAGAAATTGAGTTTTGGCTTATTTCGGCCACTGGCGAGCTATAAAATTCAGAACTAACAGTGGATTTTCGATGAACAGTTAGTAAAATTGAGTTTGAGAAATTTTTGTCTATAAAAACCACTGCTTCCCGTTTCTGTTCACACGTACTACTTGGGTCAGCTCAGGTTTCATAGCTGGGTAAGCCAGGGGAATCACAATGTGATCATCCTAAGGATTGCAATTTGAAAAACAATATTAATCTTATTCTTTTCCTACCCTTATTCATCATTTTATCATAATACAGATTTAAAAAGAGGGGTGAAAAAAAAACACATGAAATTAAATTTCGTGTATTGCAATATTCCTATTCAAGATTCCATTTGATCATTTAGCATCAATTACCTTTACACCTACTTACATGAATTTAAAAATCAGGAAATGGGAGCTAACTTTATAAACTATAAATAGTCATTAGATGATGCTATGTTTCAATATGGCTGCCAAGGGAACAAAGGTATATATTCCGTTCAAAACTTCTAATTCTACCTAATAATGTTATTAAAATATCCTGTCAATGGAAGTGTATCACAAAAACATCCATTATTTGACAATTAGTCTAGGACTTACTTCAATGCAAATCAGTCAAATTTTGGAAGGCTTCACAATCTCACAACAATGTAGCAGCATTCCAAATTTAGGGATTGTCAGTTGTTTGTTCTCAAGCTATAGTGTAAACAGCAAAAAAGACAGACAGATGGACAAACAGGACGATGCCAACACAGAGGGGTAAAACTGTCCCTTATCCTTACTAAAAAGCAAGAGAAAGTCAGGTGAAATAAGCCTTTATTCTCACAGACATAGTGAAATCCCCATAGTTTCTTAAAAGTCCATAAAAGAATAATGGTTGTGCTGAAAGGGAGATAAGCAGACTAGTAAGACAGGGCCTTCTAAGAGGCAATGCACTCCCCTGTTCTAGAGGAAACTTTCATTCTCACTATGCTCAATTCAACTCTATATTACTCACCTTGAAGTTTTTTTAGCACCGCTACCTCCATTTTGAGGACTTGTTTTGGCTGTTTGGCTGATTCCAGCTTGAGCGCTACATTTTCTTTTGTTACCAAGTCATGACCTTCATAGATTTCTCCAAAACCTCCTCCACCAATTTTCTTCACCTGTCAACAAAATATAGCAAGAGCTTGAATAATGGCAGATTGAATTCAAAAGTACAGATGGAAATCAGAAATAATGGGTGCATCAATGATGGTCAAATATAACATTTCAATATCAAGTAACAAATCACGACTCCCCACAATAATTCAACAAGTATAAAACACTGACCACCTTCCATCTGTCTTTCACCACCTGACCCGGCTCCAAGAGGTCCTCCGTTGTCATGGTTATGGGTAAACAGTACCCAGAAAAACTGATGTGTGTTGCCTAGCCCATCTTTGTGGTTAGCTGTTCACATCAATACATCTGCACCTATGGATGAAATGAATTAATTAGTCATTGCTGGGTTAAAAACATTAACATTTTGAAGGACAAATGACTGTTTCATTCTATAAGTTAATGTGTAAGTCTTCAAATAAGCTTACTTACTAGTGAATGACAAATGTTGTATGATAGAATTTAACAGCCTCTGTAATGTTATTTTACAACAAGCCAGAGAACACAATTTGAATGATTTTATATAAAAAGTATAATACCACAGGTCACTGATATGTTTTGCTTATTATTCAGTCTTTGAATTTGTATTCTAACTTGCAGATTAGAGAGCACCCAGTGAGAGTGTCCACAAAGTGTACTTTGTGTGGTCTCTCAGATCAGACAGCACCCAGTGAGAGAAGATTCATTATCTCATTCCATGTTTGTAGCTAATATTGTAGTATTCCATGTTTGAAAATACATGTACATGTAGCTGTCTGCAGCTCCTGTATACTATTAGTTATTGACATTTTTTGAAGGGTGTATGGACTTTTATGACCGTCCTGCAAACTTGTACGCCCTGAGCCGCAGGGGCATACTGGCGGCTTGCAGGACGGTCATAAAAATCAGCACACCCTGAGAAAAACGTCTACAACGAATTTATTATCCGCCAAGCCACAGTATGTGTGATTTTATTCACTTGAGAAAACCATAAGAAAATAGATTCTGCGGCGATATGATCTTTGTTTGTGTTCTGAGTTACCTCCCTGATGACTAGCGCTGCCATGGCCTTCACAGTCGCATCGAAAGGGCCAATGACACTGCAGACAACGGGCCACCAAAAACAGGTTTCTGGTATTTTAGCATCATTTAAGTTGAGCGATTATAAAGCAGATATGTTTTTAACTAACTCTGGGTCAACCAAAAATCGATTTCAAAAACAAGTTTTATTTAATTTCAAAAATAAAATTTGAAGTGGAGGCGGCCATGTTTGTTTTTATATTACCCGTGAACTCTTGTGACATTCAAAATCTCTCGGGGTGTATGGGTTTTTACCCCCCTGCAAATTGACCAATCAGAACACAACGAATTTGGTTGACGGATAATAATCAC
>JAVFBX010204549.1:0-12365 GCA_034783855.1 Mopalia kennerleyi | reverse complement strand
TGATTCTACACTGAGAAATTTTTGTGAATTATAACTTAAAAATTATTGACCATATATGAACTAAATGGTACACTTTATCTTGGAACCTGCCATATCTAAAATTTAAAGAAGATTATTATCATAAGTTTGTTTTTTCTCCACAGTGACAATGCTTGGCTGGAAAAACACTCAGACACACCTATACCCAACAACCCAGTGGCGCTCAATTTATATTGTTTAGGAAATGAAACTAGTATCACTGACTGTCCTGTGTTCGGCGTACAAGAGCAGACATGGAGAAACATGCGACCAATCAAAGTGCATTGTGATGGTAATGTGCTTTCTAACGATATTGTCATAAGCTTTATACAAATATACATTGATTAATTGGTGTTTTACGCCGTGCTTACGGGTATTGTATTTATATGACGGCGGTATATTCCAACAATAATTGACACTGACACAACCATAAAATGTTAGGTGGTTTGATACTGTTGAAAAGCTAATCCTCCACCAATGCTAAATAAAAAGTGCATCACTACTCTCCGAACAAAGCCCCTTAGCCATAGAGCAGCTTTGAAATAAATATGTGTACGTGCGTGTGCGTGCGTGTGTATTATGTTCAGTTGTGTCATGCATTTGCCCATATCTGAAGACCACCGAAATGAATGAATAAATTGAACACGCTTCTATTTTCATAAATGTTAAGACTGTTTGAACTCCAAAGGCGGTTTTCGTGTCAATAATATTGTAATCTAAAACTGACACAAGGATTGTGTGTAACTCATGGAAATATTTGTAAAGTTGACAATTCGATCAATAAAAACAATCACGAACTTTAAAAAAACAGATCTTAAAGTGCTGTCTATTTGTAGACTTACAGCTGAGGTTTGCATTTGGAGGGGAAAATTACGGAGCAGTTCAAAAGTTGTATGGTTACGCTCATCCTCTTGTGTGTCCAGGGAAATTCGCGGACGACAGACGTTTTGCTCAAGTCGTTTGTAGGACAATCGGTTTAAAGAGGTATGCATGGGTTTTATTTTAAAAACTTTTAAATACGCCTCAGTGATATAACGTTTCTCGGGAGGTGTTTAAAAAAATACTTATCCCCCTATTTTAAATATGGAGTTGTTCAAGTTTTCCATGTGGATATAACCTAATCCAGCGAAGACAAATCAGTGTTAATATGATATTACATTCTTGATATCTAACACTATTGATTTCCAGCTCGCACGCAATAAATATGTTCCCAACTATACCTCAAGTCAACAGAACAATTGGCATACAAATGGTACTGAATTGTTCGGATGAGGCCCCAGCTTCGGAATGTTTCATTCACACAGAAGATTTCCAGGTGCTGTGTAACCCTACGTTAGAGGGGTACGGGGCTGTGTATTGTACTGATAGGGGTAAGTTAGAGTTCATTTCCTCCAAACATAACCCACATAAATGATTACGTGTTACGCTTAAATAAACTACACACAACACGTCAAATAGCAGTCGGTATTATTCGTGCCTTCGTCCTGTTTTGGCATACTAGACGCGTGGGGTGTTAAACTACTTTTTCCTCCTTATTTGCTTTCTTGTCTCCCTCTAATGCTAATCGTCCCTGTCATTTTCGCTGGCTTCTACAAGGCTGTCAACATCCGACAGATGTTTATACTACCAGTATAAAGTAGTAAAACAAACCAGGTCAGTTGATTAAGTGCATATAACCATAGATAAGGTTACTAACATGCTTCTCAGGATTCTTAAAACAGGATTAATGTTACAAAGTAACTGCCTATGTAATTAACCGTCTGGATTGGAATAGGAATAATCTGTGCTGGCACCATAGTGGGCTTAAGTAGAGATAAAGTGGAGAAAATAAAATATTAGGTTTTGTGGAAATATGAGGACGTTAGCGAATATTAACAAAACGTGTAGCGTGAAGATAGTATAAAATAGACATGCAGGCATTGTTACCAAATAATTGCAATGGGAAAGAAAGAACGGAGTCAGCATAAACAGAGCTACCACCCTGATATAAAGCGCTATAAAGTGTTCTATCACAAAACAAGATGTGGTTATCCAGAAATTGTATAATTATGATACCCCACTAATATTGTTCAAGGCTTATATTTCATCCCATGTTTAATGAATATGAGTGCATGGTCTTTCAGTGGTGTTGATATGTTATCGAACCGATTCAGGAGCCCGGATGTCTGTTGTTTTCTCTAAATGGAGACCAGTTTGTGGATAGCAAGTGCGATCTCCTTGTTATAACAAACTGTAGCTAAATTCTCGCTTGGTTTGCAATTTCGGCAATCGCACACCAAACAATCTTCGTGCTATTGGAAACTCAAGCAAAACGAATTGGACAATTCGGAAATCACTTCCTCGTAGTAGTGTTTTATAGCCATGGTGTGTTGCAAACGAAGACTTTAGCCTACTGATCTAGAGATTTGTCTTACTGGGGTAAAGGCCAACCACTTATAGCCATGTACATTATTCAAATACTGCACACAAACTATTCTGAAACAGTTAATTTGTTAACATTATATACATGTGATTCCTTAAAGTTATTAACAGGCAATCAGAAAGTAAGTTCCGTAGAGTTCTTACTGTAACTCATACTGTAGCTCTCTGCCTAAATCAATAATACCTGTCTTTCTCCATAGCACCACAATATCAGCTAAGTAACGTGGATACGTCAACTGGTATAGGACGACTTGAAATCAAGGTCGTTTCATCTTGGAGCACTGTTTGTGCTAATATCGTGGATGATGCGTTTGCTACTGTCGCTTGTAGATCACTCGGCCGTCCAAGGTAAAGTATTAAAATATGTACTTAGTATTCTTTGTGTACATTACATTTGCTAAGCTTGGGTAAACGAACTAATATCTTTTTGCCAATTTGAGATATTTTAAACGATACGAAGTCAGTACAATATGGGGAAATCTGTCATTTATCACTAGTATTATTTTTTTTCTGCAGTACCAATGCCCAGTCATTTCCATACATGTACATGGGAAATGCTGTAAGCGGAATGCATCAAGCCAAGTGTACAGGAAACGAAAGCTCTCTTGAAGAGTGTCGTTCTCGATGGGGATTAAGATGTAATTACAACGGATTCCTTGGGTTGTCTTGTTCAGACGGTATGTAATTGAAAGATGATTAACACCAATAATTCTAATCAGATATACTCCAATTACGATCAAATTAGTTGTATTTTTTTCTAATTTCGTCCCTCAGAGAGTTTCCTTTACCTTTTGTTTAATCCATTGCAACTTATATTGTAGCCACACAGGGAGAACTGCGCTTAAATTCCTTCAAACATGGACGTCTTCAGATCTACAATAAAGAGCAATGGTTGGGGATTTCTGTGAAGGGCTCCACATCTTCTGGATTGGATGAAGCTACGGTTATATGCCGAAGTTTAAACAGACCAATGTTAGTATATCTCATTGTTTTTTCCATTGGAGAATCACAAAATATGAGTGAAAACGTGTGTGTTGTAAGAGAGGTTCATTTTGTGTCAGCTATACAACCTTAGATAAAAAGTTGTCATTTCTGTAAGGCAGAAGTTTACATAGTGTCTTGCGAGTGGATTTGCCAAACGTAGATATGGGGGTTTAAGGGGGCTATTTATGTTTATCTATTGATGAAAAAGTTGATGGTATTTTGGGGTAATACTTCGCTAATACAAAAATGGTTACTTACGCGCCGAATACTTACTTCCAACTCAAGGTTAGGGGTTTTAAT
Organism: Mopalia kennerleyi; assembly: GCA_034783855.1. NCBI lineage: Eukaryota > Metazoa > Mollusca > Polyplacophora > Chitonida > Mopaliidae > Mopalia > Mopalia kennerleyi. The sequence goes on along the minus strand of JAVFBX010204549.1, from coordinate 8,642 downwards.
TAATGTATTGGTATTATACACCGTGCTACACTGTATTTCACTTATATGGCGGCTGTGTAGTCCAAACATAATTGACACTAGCACAACCAAGATGTCCAGCGTTTCCATAATGTCACTTAGTTAATGTTTCTCCAGTGCTAAGTAAAGACAGAATTGCTACTAGTCAAACAATTGCCCTTAGCCAGATGACTCTTGGCTATGGTTAATACTTAAGGTAACCCTAAAACTAGCCCAGAATTTAACCCTTAGCCTAAACTAACCCCTTCCATGTCCATGAACATAACACCTATATTGACATTATATCGTACGTGACGGATGTATCCAATGGAGCCGCATCTTGAAGTGACAACTAATAGCAGACTTATATTGTGTACTGTAAATTTCATTAAGAAAATATGCCGTTAACACTAGTACGATATCTGATCAAAATAATGAAGATAAGTGTTTGGGGTTTTTTTTGGTCAGAATTGCAGTCACTGGAACAGTGAGTAATAAAACGGAGGACTGCTGGTTAACGGTTGAACGTTGTTCCGGACAGGAGTCCAGTATCATGGATTGTGTACAAGCAACAATATCAAACTCGCCTTTCCAGTGTCAACCCTTTACAGTTATATGTGGTAAGAACTAAACTGTATAGAGTTATTTCACGGATATGAGGGTATATCAAGGTATATATTACCATGTCTACTTACAATCTATCTATAGAATAATCCCATTTACCCTAACCAGTTTTTATGTGTTAACTGATAACGGAAACATGCCGGGTAGCTAGCAGGTCCACGACTAAAGATTTTTTGGAAAAACAATGCTCATAATCCGAGTCCTACTTATGTTTTAGAACAGTTTTTAAGGAGGTTTTATTTCAAGTTACAAGTTCATCCGTGAATTCATTACAGAGTTATCGAGTTCACAACCTATACATATAAGAAATTTGTAAAATTATGCAATGGCTGCCACTTTGTTTGGTGGAATTTGGACAATTTAATCCAATGGCGGAAGCTACCGTACAAGCTTCAAGTTATTCAGTGAATTTGTACTCAAATTATCATGTTTACAACAACACATAGGCGTGAATATTTAAACATTATGCCATATTGTTTTGCCAAATTGATTAAATGCCATCCTATACTATGTCGGGGTAGGAGGAAGCTAACTTCCAGGTTTCAAGTTAATCTGTGAATTTGATCTCAAGTTATCATGTTCACAACACATATACGTGAATTTCTTTTATGAAATTCGATGAAATGCAACCTGTCTGTTGTCTTCATAGCAGAATGCTATATTTCAAGTTTCAATGTAATCCGTGAATTTGTTAGAGAGTTATAATGTTCACAACACGTACAGATATTACTATTGTAAAGTTATGCACTAGCGGCCGCTTTGTTATACGGAATTTGATGAAATTCAATCCCATCTGTTGTCTTGATAGGACGAGGCTATATATTAAATTTAATGTTAATCCGTGTATTTGTTACAGAGTTATCGTTATCGCAACATATACAAACATGGAATGGCGGCCATCTTGTTTTACGGGACTTGGTGAAATGCAATCCCACCCATTGTCTTAAAGTCTATATTCAAAGTTTGAAGTTTATTTGGGAATTTATTCTCTACTGATCGCGTCCACAACACACACAGGAATGAATATTCTATATTTATGTAATAACGGTCATTTTGGTTTACGGAATTTGATGAAATACTATCCCACACGTTGTCTTAACAGGAGTAAGCTACATACCAATATTGATTACTTAATTTGTGTTTTTAACACCATGTTTAAAGGTATTTCACTTATATGACTGCGGTGTACTCCAAAAATAATTGGCACTACCCCAATCAAGATGTGAAGCCCTTAATCAAAGGGCCATACCAAGTTGGAAGTTAGTCGGTGAATTTGTTTTCAGGCGTGTTCATAAACACATCTCACGGACCGACCGACGGACGAACGGACACCAAATAGCACTTCTTAGCCCCCCCCCCCCCCTCCCCCTTGCTATATTTGTCGTGGACAATAAAATACCACGGGTATTATTGTTGTGCAACATGCCATAAACACATTTCCTGTTCCACTGCAACGCAATTGCTTCAATCAAAATAGGTGTGTTGAATTGTTCAAATATAGTTATCATGTAAGATAGACCGGAAGTTTACCTTGTTTTCAATGTAAATTAAACCAGTATGGAGGTAAAAAACAAATACATCGTATATTACTCATTTTGAGATTAGCACAATGATATTCGTTCAAGAGGTTAATAAACATCGATCGATATTTGTTTTAAACGTTATAAGATCTTAACCCATTAAACAATAACCGATAAGGTGTTCTTTCTGGAAGTTTTGTCCCATATCATTCTGCCGTTACATAGGTGATGGAGAGAGGGACTTTAGAATAGCTGGCGATGGGAGATTTGAAGTCAAACGTCTGGGGGTATGGGGGTCGGTCAGTGCTGCGCCTATATGGAAATTCGCGAACTTTTCAGCTTCGGTCATTTGTAAGGCCTTACATCAACCAAGGTATATTCCAATTTTACTTTATCTTTTGAGAAAGCACGAAACAGTTTGCCTGGTTTAACGACAAGACATCCATATAATTAACTGCTAAACGATGTTATGTCGGCTCAATGTCTTATCTTTATTTCATCTTCTAAATTTAATGAACATGATTTGGGGAAAAGAAGACAAAAACATTTACTGAAAGTTGAAATCATATACCGTCAAGTGCCATCAACATAAATTCGAATTTCATCAGTTTAGATGACTAACAAATCAATAGGTTCACAAAAGACCAATGTCGACTAAATATGTCAAAAGAATTGTAACAATTTGACTCTATGGCTCCTCAATAAAATACTGGCCTTCAATCCCTCCTGTATTACCTTTGAATCGAACCTATACTAAAAATACAAACATTAGCATTTAATGCACTACACATTTGTATAATTTCTTCAAATAGGTCATTTCTCACCAAAATATGCTATGATATCCTAGTTGACATTCATAACAAACGTGCGGTATACTATACTTTAAACGACATGGATGTCCTTTTTCCATTATTTCAAAGCACTCTGGCGTCGGTTTCCTACGGTCTGAATACACCACCCCGAACCGGACCTATATGGTACACTGGCTTAATGTGCGAGTCAGATGCGAAGTCTATTGATAATTGCTCCTTCACATCTGATGGTCCACATGACCACGACGCCGACGTTTATATCAGTTGCCAAGAACTAAGTAAGACTTTTACTGTATCAATTTGAGATCTAGGTTGAATGTTTATAATTTATTTCTGAAAGGCAAAATATTGTTCCCCAAAATGTAGCAAACGAGAGTAAACGAGACTAAGCAACTCTCAGTAAAATTGTATTTCGAGCACGTTAGTTCGATGTCCGTATCATCTTGTTTTTTATTCCCCTGTGGCAAGTTCAAAACTATGGTTGGTTTGTCATCTGCTTCGCTCAATTCCCCACGAACGGTGACGATCAAGTACCACCAACTTATTCATATTCTTTGGACACAAACCTCATGATACATACACAGCAGCTGTAATTGCTAGTAATTTTTTTCTTTGTAAACACAATCTAAGCAATATACTGTTAGTCATTTATTGGTTAGTTTGCTCTTGATCTTCAGATGTCAATTGTTTAAATTGTAGAATAGATGCAACCACCGGCAGTACCTTGTTAACGTTATGTCCATTTGAGTCCTGCTAATATGACTGCTGCTTTAACATGCTTTGTGACTTGAAATTAACAGATGTAAATTCTGTGGAATACGCCCTCTCCAACATGGTGGTACCGGAAGTCGGAATACCAAAGTTGAGAATCAATGGGGAATGGGGACTTGTCTGCGTATTAGAACCAATAATCATGGTAGATGAACCCGTGTTACAAGTCTTGTGCAGAAGCATGGGGATGAGAACGTAAGTGTAGAATTATAAAAATGTAGATAGAAAATGACACATGCCTTTGGAACTTGAACCTACAAAAGTGTTCAAGTATTTAGGTAAAGGATAGTGTTAATACAACTTGGAACAGAAGCATTTATGTTTGTTTTCATATTACCTGTGAATTCTTGGGATATGAAAAATCTCACTGGGTGTTCTAACGTTTACCGCCCAAGTAAATTGACTAGTCACACCATCACGAATTTGATTTCTCTGTTAGATTGGGGCTTAACTTCGCATTTAGGAGCATTCCACTCAAATTGTATATGACGACGGATTCTCTACTTCACATAGTTCATTTCTCAAGTACGGTGGAAAACCGAAGAAAACTCTTAAAAACCAACCCGCAATTGTTACATCGTGTGACTCACTCATTTACTTGAGGGTCGACAGACCAACTAGATCCAGTGATTGGTACATCGAAGTAGAATTAGTAAACGCACACCCTAGCCCTTAAGCCACTGCTTCGGGCTAACGAATTTTAGTTACAGGTAATAATGAAATTGACTCCTGTGCCGGTATGATTGTTCCATATCGTTACAGTAGCAAACTAGAAAGACCACAAAAGGCATCACAAGTGCTAGTATATTTGTTATGTGAGATAAGGCATTGTTTTAAGTGTCAGCGGATAGGGTTAGGTTTGGGTTTAGTTTAGGGTAAGGTTAAGGGTTAAGTTTAGTTTTAAGCTTAACGGGAAAGACCACTGATGCATCTACCAGTGATGCAATAGGGAGACAGCCACGACTGGATATATAACTACCGTGTTTTCAAACGAACAATGACGTCAGTTCCGCTTTTAAATTAACTGTTTAACCTCTATTCTTATTCGATTTCAGTTGCAATACAGATGTTTTTCTTTGAAAATATGCACAAAAATAATATGTTTAGGTCGAAAAACAATGGTCATTTAAGTATTTGCGTTAGGATTACCGCTACCCCTTACCCACAACCAAAAATCCCCGTTTTAGTTTACATGACGGATAGCATTAACTTGTAGGGTCAACAATCCACTCGCAGTATGACATAATTTTTTTCCAAGACACTAAACTGTCACAGCGGAATCAGTGACCATTTGAACTTATCGTCAGTCGTTAATGCCCAAATGAGAACAAATATCGTATCTAGTTTTATGACTGATCAGCCATTTCGCAACCGGGGATTGTTATGGGTTGAGTTTTTGTGATAAATGAGTTGTCAAGTATTTTCTGAAATGTAAAAATAATAGGAATAATATTTTGTTTCGATAACTGTCAATGGGCTCAATCTCAGGAGATCCTCCTAACTCTGGTATCATCACTGCACTCGACCGTGATAGATGTATCAAGGGGCATCAAAATCTCAGGAGATCCTCTTAACTCTGGTATCATCACTGCACTCGGCCGTGATAGATGTATTAAGGTGCATCAAAATCTCAGGAGAACCTCCTAACTCTGGTATCATCACTGCACTCGGCCGTGATAGATGTATTAAGGTGTCAGTTAGCAGTTACCAAGTTACGATATTTACTATTCTTAGATTAATAATTTGTGTGTCTTTTAGAAAGTGAAGATTAACAATATTTTCGTTATTTTTGGGATAACACTTTCTTAGTTTGAATAGATTCTAGTTCAAAATTTTCTGAACTAGAATCTATTCAAACTAAGAAAGTGTTATCCCAAAATTAAAGAAAATATTGTTAATTCTTAGATTAACCTAACTAGTTCGTAATTAATTACGATTTATTTAGTGTTGTCGTTACTTGAAATAACACTTTCTTAGTTGGAGCAGACTCTAGTTCAGAAAATTTTGCAGGTTGAAACCCGCCCGGGAATAGAACCCACGACACTCAGAGTTAAGCACTGAATCCACAGACTACCCGGTGGCTGAGTGGTTCAGATAGCAGGCCTTTACTGCTGACGATTCGGTGTCTAACTCTGAGGGTCGTGGGTTCGATTCAAACTGCAAATTTAGAGTTAATTAAGTTGATATTTGAATCGTTTTTCATTTTTAGGGACGGTGCAAGAATTGTTTTTCCATACTCCCATTATACGCCTAAGGTGGATACACATAAAACGTGGTTTGACGCTTCCTTCATCAGCTGTACTGGGAAGGAAGATTCGATTTTAAGCTGTACACATCCGTATCCCGGTGACGTCTATCCGGGATCGGCTATCTCCTGTAGATCTCTCCTCCTATATTGCGGTATTTTAATTTCTTTATAATTGGGAACCAAATTTGAAGCGTCATCATTTTCATCAATTCTATCATTTCTACTTTTTATTCTATAAATTTTTAGTTTTGAACGCCTTTATATTACTTATGTACATTCCCTCTAGTCTGAAAGATTTTCACCTAGCTTAAAAATGCCGTTTCATTTTACGTATGTAGAATTATATTCACATACGTACTCATTTGTTTTTAACCGGAAACCTCCAGGACTTTATAGGTACAGCCCGCTTGGTCATGAACCAGGACCATTTTGGATGTACCTGTACTCGCCAAAACCGCGTTAATTTTCAGAATGCGTTGAAAAGTCAGATGGTACTTGATGGTAAGAAAATGTTCAACAATAAGTCAATAGATTTGGAGTTTTTTATGTCAAAATATCCCTCCCAAGTTAGTTAAAGTTAACTTCAAGCGTTGACACGACAACGAGGTCCCATTTGCGAGCTTACAGTTGAAATAAGATCTCGTGATTTTTTTTTTTTTTTCGATTTTTTTTTTTTAAATTTTATTTACGATTATTAATGGCAAAACATTTTGATAACCTTACACAAATTATTCATAACCAAAATTAGTTGCTATGTGGACCACAACAAAAATTTGAAGTTTATTAATTGAACGATGGACTAGCTTATTACAGCAGCTACACAGTTGTTCTATCCCGCGATGACAGCGCTTTTTGGTAAAGGACATCGTTGAACAATAGCGCAGGAAAACCGCGGTATAGCTATACGATGATGATAATGATGATTTTATTTCAGACTCAAAGTCCATAGGTAACAAATAGGTATAAATGGACATAACAAGGGATTGTCTATAGATATATATATATATATATATAATTTTAAAAGTAATATATATGTAAGTAAAGGGATATAAGCAATTTCTACCACAAAAAAATTCAAAACTTGTGTAGCAAATACAACCATCTTGCTGGGAGTGGGAATACAATTTTATATCACTTTTCAGCAGGCCATTGATTATATGATTTTCTGATCTTATTTTAAATCTGTACATACAGCTCCTCGTGAGTTCATTAAACGATGGCACCCCGTTAATAACAAACATGTGACTGGTGCTACAGCCATATCGGTAGCGCATCGATCATCTAAAAGAATTATTGTACATAACCCTTAAACCATTATAAGAACGTTTAGAGAACGAGTACCACAAATGGGAGCAGTATATGGTTGTACAATATGTTCGAAAAAAAGATGTTTTGACACTTGGCGAACACTTCTTAAATTTGCTCAATAAAACATTGGCTTTAATGCACAGTTTTCGTTTCTGCTGTTTAACATCATGATTATCTTTCATCTCACATTGGAAAATATGTCCTAAATATACATAGTCATCCACAAACTTTAACAGATTGCCGTTTAGTTTAAGGTTTGGGGGTACAAACGTCTTGTACCTTTTCGGTCGGAACAACGTACATACACACAGTTTTTGTTGTATTAAAAAATATATCAGTCAACTTTACACACGTATTTAACATAATCTACATCGATCTAGTGGACGGATAGATCAGACACATGTCGTCTGCATAAATAAGGTGATTCACAAATATACCAGCAATGTGGCAACCCACTCCATTAGCAGACAGTTGCACATCAAGATCGTGAAGATAGATGGAAAACAAGGAAGGGGAGACTACTCCACCTTGTCGGACGTCATTACTAACTTTGAAGAAAGGGGAGTGAGTGGTTCGCCACTTAACTGAAAACTGCTGGACGTTTAACCAAACATATATTAACCGAACAATATGCATGGGTATTTTCCTGTCAATCATTTGCTTTAACATAGTCCAATAGTTAACCCGACCGAAAGCTTTGGTGGCGTCCATAAAACACACATAGACTGGACTTTCATTTGTACAATAAAAATTTACAACTTCATTCAATACATATATTCACTGATCTGTTGAATGCCCAGACTTGAAACCAAATTAAAAGTCTGTCGTATACAAATATTTATCACATATGAAAAGTATCACCTGTCCAACAGTAGCTACCGCTATTGGTCTGTAGTTATTTGACGATGTAATGTCTTCTGATTTGGTTTTTTTGACAATGAGACTGATTACAACAGACGCAAGAGTTTAGGGTAGACATGAATGACAAAACATACTATTAATACACAGAAAAAAATGAACATACAATTGTTGTGGAGCATAAGTACGGACTGAATACATTTCAACTTCAACAAATAAACCTCAAATTAATTTTTTTGTAAATGAATACAAATGTTTTGGGTTCGATTTAATGTTTGAAATATTTTTTATTGGGGGTTCCCACCCAGCATAGGAATATTTTGCATTCATCATAGCTGGTTAATTTAACCAGTTTATATGAAGACTATTACATCATGTTCAAAATTTTCCAAGGAAGATGGGGGCTTATTTAAATCTTGTCACACACTATGGCAGGCGAAGTGTTTCAGTATTCTATATTTACTTTCTTTGTTTAAAATATAAATTTCTTGTCCATAATTGATA
>JAVFBX010204538.1:0-12365 GCA_034783855.1 Mopalia kennerleyi | reverse complement strand
TTCACAATCACCTTTGTTTATCACACTTAAAGGTAAACGAGACATACAGTCAGCATTTGAATGTTCTTTGGTATTTCTGTAAACGATGTCGTAGCGGAAACCACTAAGAAATACAGACCAGCGCTGAATTCGGGCTGCCGAAGTAGCTGGTATACTCTTACTTGGACTGAAAATAAATGTAAGAGGCTGATGGTCTGTAATTAACGTAAAACTACGACCCTCTAAATACTGTCGAAATCGTTTCACAGCCCACACTAAACTTAGCGCTTCTTTTTCTAGCTGGCTATAGTTTTGTTCAGCAGAGTTCAGTGTACGGGAAGCGAACGCTATAGGTTGCTCACTGTTGTCTTCCATGACGTGAGAAAGTACGGCACCTAAGCCATAGGGGGAAGCATCTGTTGCTAATCGGACTGGTCTCTGGGGGTCATAGTGAACAAGGACTGTTTCCGAAGAAATCAATTTCTTAACATCAGTGAAAGCTCTTTCCTCTTCTAGACCCCATTTCCATGGTACTGTTTCACACAAAAGTCGATTTAATGGTCGAAGGATTGTAGATAAATCCGGTAAGAATCTCCTGTAATAGTTTATTAACCCCAATAAAGATCGAAGTTGGCTGACATTTGTAGGACTAGGGGCATTTAACTTTGCCTTTGTGTTCTCCTCTGTTTGGTGTAGAACTTGTGCATCAATAACATGACCACAGTATTCAACGTGATCCTTAAAGAAAGCAAATTTATCACGATTCAATTGTTAACCATACTCTTCCAGACGAACGAGCACAGCTACCAAATTATCTAGATGTGCACGGGTAGTCTCCCCTGTTATTAGCACATCATTTGAATAACACTGAGTACAGGGCAATCCCTGTAAGACTTGTGCCATGGCCTTTTGCCATAGAGCTGGCGCAGACGCTACGCCAAAAGCTAAACGTTTATAACGATATAACCCCTTGTCTGTATTGATCGTTAAATATTTCTGTGAATCCTCCTCTACTTCCATCTGTAGATAAGCACTAGCTAAATCTAATTTATTAAACTTTTCACCACCTGACAGATTGGCAAAAATGTTCTCAATAGACGGTAATTGGTATTGATCCACCATTAACACAGGGTTCACAGTTACCTTAAAATCACCACACACCCGTACATTTCCAGTTTTGTTAATAGGAGTGACAATTGGTGCTGCCCACTCGCTATGAGGAACCTTGAACATAACACCATCAGTTTCCAATTCGTCAAGTTCTGACTCAACCTTGGGTTTTAAAGCGTAGGACACCGGTCTGGCTTTATGAAATTCAGGCTGAGCATTATCAGCTAAAGTTAGCTTTGCCTTAATGTTCTTTAAGGTACGTAACTCATCACCTTAGTGTAGGTCTCCAGTTTGACACTAGTTTTCTTTAAAGTTATGTCACTAAAAAGATTCTTGTAGTCACGTAGAACAATGACAGATACAGCGGAACCTGTATCCAGTTCCATATTGAGTGGACGTCCAGCCACTTACACATCAACACTGGTTATATCACTTTTATTCTTCAACTTATGAATAGTTAGTGTATCAGATTTTTGGCCTCCATGTTTATTGTTTTCATCAACAACCACTAAGTGTTGTAAACTCATACGAGTTATACCATCAAATATAGAGTCCGAGTCAGTATCAGAAGACTGATATTCATCAACAGCATGAAGCCGTCTCTTCGGTTTATTAGGACATGCGATCTGGATATGTCCCCTACCCGAACAAGAATGACAGACAGCGTTTTTATAACGGCAACTATCAGCACAGTGTTTCCCATGACAACGGGAACACTTCACAGGCTTCCTGATAAGTCTGCTTTTCGTCTTTCTTATCATAATTATTATATCTCTCTTTTTCTACCATCACTGCATCTGTTCACGGCATGAACTTGTTTAGCATAAGTACCATGACGTGAAGCGGACAACTCTACAGCGTCTCGGGCTGCTGTTTCCATAGATATAGCTATGTTTTAGCAGTGTGTATGGTTAAATCTGGCTCAGGGAAAACCTGTTCTGAATAGCCTCAAACGACAACCCACATACTAATTTGTCTCTGAGTGCATCATTGAGAAAGTCCCCTAACGCACAAGTCTTCCTGAGTTCAACCAAATATTCACTAATTGATTCGCCATCCCGTACACTATAAGCAAACAATACACTGATGACTGATGGCTGATAGGGCAATACCTCCAAGTGTTCAGTTCCATTTAAACCGTGAATGTGTGCTTATTATTATTCTGTAGAAATATGCTGTATATATTACTTTAAATCAAATCTGTTATCCACAATCTTTTGTGTTATTAATTGAGTTCTAATTTAACGGAGTGGAAATTACCCCCTTGAGTTGTCTAAGAGCATGTGTGCTCACGACGAAAATATATTATGCCTGTAATATGTCTAATATGCGTGTTGTGAAATAGCTATGAAGGATGCTTTGTGTATATATCCTATTTTAGAACGAACAATGTTTCAGAAAGTGTTTTCTATAAATGCGTAAATTGTATGTAAAAGCACCCAAAACAGTTTATTTGAATATGGTGTCGGCGTCTTTGATAAAATCGGATGCATTTATTGGAATAATCACTTTCCAAGACATGACATGTTTTCAAAAAGCATGTTGCATGTTTATTAAATGCCTGAAGCAAATCGCGTCATGCGTTTTTATCTAAATCAATATTATTATAAAATGGCCGACGTTTATTATAAAAAAAACTTTTATGTTTTTCAAAAATGCTAACGTTTTTATGTAAAACGCCTTGACGTGTCTATTAAGTGTGTATGGTTGGTATTTTAATGTGTCGTCATATAAAACACTTCACTTTGACAGTGTAGCGTACCTGATGCTGAACGCCCTGCTCGACACATTCCATATACATTCGTGGGAGATTTAATATTTTCTTAACCCTATGTCCTATTTACTCAGCGCATTTTTATGCTGCCGCCATCTTAAACAGTTTTCTTTCACAACAACATATCAAGCAAGAATTGACATTGATTTGATTGGTCAGCCATTTCAATTTATCTGATGAAAATATAACGGATCCCAAATCGTACAACTCACTCGCAATATATTTAAGGTGTCAAACGGAGTACTTATAAATCTGTTAACACTATTTACAGCTAGTTTTATTCAACAAATTGCATCCAACTAGCTGTGTAGTATAAAGTGGACATAATGATTTATTGATAGAAAATGACATCAACTTGTTATTGCGCTTGTTACAATTAAGTAAGTGAAAAATATACACGGGATTAGATGATAGTAGGGTAAGTTAATAATAAATACACAGTTGTCGGCATTCGCTTTTCTAGGCCACTCTGTGCACGTGTTCTGTCCCAGGCAGCGCACGCGTAAAAGGGGAAAGTTTGGAGAACAGGAAAGTCTCATGCGGTATGTTGTCATTTATATATAACTACATATTAGATATATATGAATGATTAATCGATGTCTTGGGCTTAAGAATGTTTCGCTTGTATTGCGGTGGTGTATTAACATTAATTGACATAAGCCCAACCATGAAATCTTAGGTGTTTTGAAACTTCTCGAAGTTTATTCGTCCCTTGTGCTAGTTGCTCACAAAACAAGGTACCCTTACACAGGGGGATAGATTGTATGATGCACTTTTATGTCATATAATATACAAAGCAACAGTGTGTGGTTGAAAGTCGCTGGTTTGATATCAACAAGAAACAATGAGATATTTAGTGAAAATTGGACAGCTACATATTAAGCATCTATGTTAGAATTTAATGTAATGTTTCAAAAACATAATTATTGGTGCATAACGCAGGCATGCTTTAAAGTTAAGGAGCTATGTGCGGTTGAATATACTTATAAACTCCAAGCAGAAGGTAATTTCTTTTACACTCAGAGGTTATTTTGCGGACAGCATGCGAATCAGACAGTGAGGATATTGGTAGTAAAGGGTAATGTAGATGTACAGTATACCGTAATGGGAACATCCTATATTTCCATGCTAAGATTCCAGCGAATTTCCGTTATTTTTATCGCAAATTATAGTTTTTAGGTAAACTTTGCGCGTTCCGGACAACTTTTTTAACAATCAAATTCCCAATTATCATTATCCAGTATGATCTGTTGGCATACAAACTCCTGAATTGAAGCCGCTGGGTGAGACGTTAATGTTTCTGCACATACATTCAAAACGTTGTAAGCAGAAAGCGTCATATTAGGACGAAATACGTGCTGATTTAACTGCCTGCAGATGTTTAGGGCTGACCTACAACTTCATATTGTTGCATAAAGAGAGCGGAGGGCAAGTGTTCCTTTCATGAAGAGATAGGATGTACCCATACCCGTTTACTATTCATCTATGATACCCATAGCTATAAAGATATCCCAAGGCCGTATGTAGTTGATATTATGTTGGTAACACGTTTCTTTTTACGTCAAACACATGTAGTCTATACAAGTTATGTAAACATACAGCAGGTTTACAGATCTCATATCCAGCATATGTCATAGCGCTAATGTACTAATACACTTAAATTCATACAAGTGATTAGTCCTTTATAATTACATTCGCCCGAGGAGAATAAACAAGTAAGTTCTTGTTATGTAACGACCTGCCCAAAAGGACCAAAATAGTAGTTCAGACATCCTCTGAATGTTTTTTACTTACAAAGTAGTTCACGAATTTAGCTTTTGACGTAGGGCCAATCACTTATATTACTGCAATACGAGTATATAACGGTTGAATACTGTCATTCCACATGTATATTTAACAGTATAATACTTTTGTAGGTTGCTTAACACGCGTATGTTATAAACTTAGACACAAGTATCAGTCTGGGAGTTATAGAGAAAACGGTTGCAGCATGTCTTCGAAATTCCCCGCCTCCTGGTGGTCGAAGCAAGCAGTTTCAACAGAGCCAGAGGATTGTGAGTTGGAAAATGATACAATTAAGGCAAACAGCACAGAGAATACTTCCAATGGCTTAGAATCAGAGTTTCCAAGCTTTGTTTTAAACGACCCAGATATTGACAGAGGTTGGGCTTGGTTCGCGCTCTTCTCATCCTTTTCCAGTATGGTAGGTTTATAGAATTATATCTATTTTTTGTCACCATTTTTTATGTCTGGCCAAAATTTGGAACTTAGATAACCGGACAGTTGCAGTCTATGCTGTCTAATCGAGTCAGCAAACAGACAAGCCAGTTGCTAGTATTGTTATAATTTGTTTATAAATTTTACGATAAATCACACGAAATGTCAGCCCCAAAAAAGTAACTGTGTACAGCGTATAATTCACATGTAGGCAACAGTTATTAATATTACACGCTTGTATTACAATGGCCAAATAGCTTATCGGCTTAGTAGAGCTTTAATGTAAAATGGTCATGTTGCAGTTTCGTATTGAAAGAGAATGTTGTTTTATACAATCCTGCAAAAATATCGTACAACAAGTCGAAGACGTATAAGATATCAGTACTCGTCTGCACAGTTGTAAATTCATGGTTGATTCGAAAACATAAATCCCATTTTCAAATGCATTATTCATGGGACATTCGTGAGGTGCCATTTTTTGATCGCCAAGTGACCATATACAATTGGGTCCATACAGTGACCGACCGTAAAATATATGGTCATCTTAAACCGAAATGTATGATCGTACTGCAAATTAACCACCAAACATTGCAGTTCGAAGACAACAACATGTCTAATAAATAAGAAATTCACTATATACTGAATGCTAACAACATTTTAGTTTGTTAGATGCTGTTAGTTTTATGAGCCCACAAACTCGACTGCGTTTTTTTAATCCACGGGTTTCTCCATTAAGGTTTTGCTGGACCCCTTGGTCGATTTTCAGAACAGTTTAGTCTTTTATGCAGAAGTGTATAAATCTGAACCATATATATCGATATATTTTCGGAAAGCTAGAATACTCAGGATTACATATTTATCAGTGTTGTGAAAATCCCATTATTATGTCTAACAAAATTGCAAAATAAGTAAATGTCAACATAAAAATAGACAGCATTTTTCAAGGTTTATTTCTCAAAGTGCAATAACGATAAGACTCAATAGATTAGCTGACATAGTAAAATAGTCCTTGATCTAGTAAACGGTGGCCCATTTCTTTTTATAATTTTGATTAGATCGATCACAGTGGATTGTTTTGTCTATTCCACCTTGGAAAGTCTTATAAAAGGGTAAAATACAACTTTCAGAAAACATTTCAAAACATCAAGGACGAACTTACAACAAATGATACATCGTTTACTAGATCGCATTGTGCTCTTAACAATGGTACAATTTGGTTTCTAACATGAGTATTTTTCTAGAAATGCGCCTTAGAAAATGTCATGGCCGCTTAAACCTGAAGTGCCAGAAATAAGCAATTAAAGTTTTGCGACTTGTATACATGATTATGGGGAAGTTAAATTATAGGCTCCAAATTAACTGTTTGTAGATAGAATTTCGAATAATTTCACCGACATATAGTTGGAATACCTAACTTTTAATCTAAGGGATAAACAAAATTTGGTTATTTGGAGCACCAGAGGTCCAGCAGGACCTTACGTCGCTATTCTGCCGCACATTCTTTATATTTGGCGACACAACATTATTAATAAGTGTTAGTTCTTAATCAGTGACGCCTTTCGTTTCATGGCAGTATTGAATTTTATCACTTATTCCCTGACAATCGAGTAAATCTGGCGAGATTGTCGTTGCAATTGTATCATCAATATACGGTGATAGATGTATCAACATGCACAAGAAACATGCATTTGTTCGCCAGAAGCTTATTTAATGTTGCACGCGCACCACCAACACACTTACATCAAAATAGCAAATTTTGCGTCAATTTAATACAGAAAAACAATTCTGGCACCAAAATAGAAAAAGGAGATTTACATGAAACAAATATGTTTAACAATAAAGCTGGAAATTGCAGATCGCTATAGGGACGATCATATGTCGTCCAATATGATGGGAGTATTAGTAAATTCGCGGAATTCGAGTGCACTCGTTGGTTGGTTGCAGGAGTTGTTGGTCTTTGTTCCCACAATGTTCAAATTAAGAAAACGACAGCTACAGACGAAAGCAATAAAAGTAAACATAGTTTTGGAACAAAAAAAAGAATTCGTTTTTGCGTTGTTGTCATATTTTGTAAAGATGTGTAAATTTTATGTTATTCAATGTTGTTCATTTTCTACAAATAGTGTAAAAGCATTTGCAAATCTTGTGAGATATTCGTTGTGAAAGCAGATAACTTGGTACATTTTCATGAATGCCTTTTCAAATACTTACAAATGCATGTTGATAGTTCGGTGTCTTGTTCAGTTTTTCTAAATCTGGGCTTTGTTTCGTCATATTCATCATATGTCCAAGATGGCTTACTGAGCATTCAACAATGCTCGAGGCAATATTAAATTTTGCCATGTTGAAGGTCTATCTCTATTCGGTATTATTGATTTAATCTGGTGTTAGCGGCTAATCGTCTTTCGAGCAACTGGCCCCTGCTGCTCTCAGAGCAAACGGGGAATATGAAGCCGAACAGTTTGTGATGTATTTGTATAGTTTTCTGTGATTGTACTGTATTTTTCCCATCTTGTCCTGACTTGCTGCCAGTGGTGTCGAGGGTGATGTCCTTCATCTCGTGGCTGGCACACCGTCGTGTGGTGAAATGTAGTTAAGCACGGCGTGAAACACAAATAAAAAATCTGGTTTGAGAAATTACAAAGTTCATACTATAATACATCGATTCATATGCTTTAGTTCTTGACAAACTGGAGTATACATGTTTTTCTTTAGATTTGTATTCTAATTAAACACTTATATAATATAATATTCGTTATTTATCACCAGGACGTGAGGCAAAAGGCCGGAATACATGCATATATAGAGTTGTACAAACATGGAGACAGTATAAATATGTATCTAACATCTTTCGTGTGGGATATTTGTCCAGTACATAATTATTTTATTATCTAACAAATTGTTTCTCTTAATCACAGCCAGATAATAGAACCGCAATAATGCATTTACACAGGCTGATTTTCTAGAGGACTGCAGTATATTATATCTTGCCAACCTGTTCTGAAGGAATTCCTGTGGAATCAATTCCAAACGAATATCTTCGTATTTACCACAAATGAGAACAAAGTGGAATTGGGACACTATTTTTCTAACATTACAGACTTGACATTATCTCAGCTATCTTTCAATGTTTGTCAACCTTCTTTTGCCCATTAAAAGGCCAGCTGTGCCCACACGGACTTTCATCAGACTGAGAGCAGTTCTCTAATTAATCGTCATATTTAAATGTTCTATGTAGAATTCGCATTCCAAATTATTTTTGTACTGGTTATTAATATGATAATATCGTATCTTGAGTTTTCAAGTAGCTAAGAGTGCCAGATTTGATCATTTATGTTTTCTAGTCGCTGCCGTAGTAGTGATAAAAATATATTTACTTGGCCAACGCCTTGGTTAACCCATACATAACCGAAACCCAAACTGTATAGCAATTCTCTTACATAACTCGCCCAAGTTTGTTTGGCATTTTTGTCTAGATGACATAACATTTGAAACGCCTTGTGGGTACCTTTTTTGCGCCATAACCATAATTTTTAGCCAGTATTTCATGGTTTGTAGAGCAGTATAATGCAATATTCACCCAAGGCCATTGGCTTTGGAGTGGTCATTCCAGATTGAAGTCAAGTGTTGTACCTGTTCAATTTCTTCAAACCGGTGCAAACCCCATAATTCAGAACCGTACGTCAATATAAGAACAATTTTTGTGTCAAAGATTTTAAAGAATATTTCGAAGGGCATATCTCCTAGGTACCACATAGCACGCAGCATTTCAGTAAGGGCTATTTTACCTTGAGAAGCAAGATATGACAGGGTTTAGTAGTGATTGTGGGTGAAAATATAACTCACAGGTATTTGTAAATAGATACATTCTCTAACTTTTCTTTTCGGATAAACCAGTTTTTCCTTCAACAAGAAATAAAAAAACCCGCTGCATGGATAGATGACGTATATGGTCCAACATGCAATAACCAATAAAGAGAGATTATATTACAGTGCGTGATACGTGTCGTTGTATCAGCTCTCGTTGTCTCGGATCGAACTGCGTATCAATCTCCCTCTTCGAGCTCGATTGATACTGAATTCAGACCGGAGACAACTCGAGCTGATACATCGTCACGTATCACGCACTGTAATATAATCTCTCTTTATTTGTCCTTGCATGTTGGACCATATACGTCATCTATCTATGCAGTGGGGTTTTTTATTTCTAATTCCCATTGGTATGTAGCAGGGTAGTTCTTCAACTAAATATATTATTCAAAGTTTTAGCATTATATCTTCAATACGACAGCATATGCCGCGATAGGACTGTACCATATACAGTGCAGCTCGCGGAGCTTTTTATGTTTTAAGTTTTTCTTAATTGAGTCAGTGAAAAAACAGGCTTATAGCCGCATGCAACCATTCCTTGGATTTTAGCTTGCCCCAGACTCTCACAACATACAACTTGTGCGGACCTGTAGCAGACTATTATCGCTTGTAGCTGTGAACAGCAATGGGGTGTTATTATTACCAATTCATTTTGTCGGAATATACTTAAAAAACAAATCGAATCCAGAGCAGATTTGTTTAAATAGCAAAACTGTTGAAAAATAAAAATAATTCGCCAATGTGTAAAAGCTCAATAGAGATCAACGGACGCTTCTAGCATAGGTTTAACGTGAATAAAATGTAAGAGTAAAGCGAACATTAATTAAATTGTATTTAAATCCAGGGTTGAGGTACGATAGACACTAAGTAATTGTGGAATTGTAGAGTCGGATATTCCTCATGTCATAGTTCTTGGTGACTGGAATGCTCATCCCTCTCGCAGATTTGGTAATAAGTTATCTGTTTTTTGTAATGAGTATAACATGCATATAAGTGATGTTAATCGTCTTTCTATGGAAACATTTACATACGTTAGCGATGCCCACTGTACGACCTCTTGGCTTGACCATTGTATTTGCTCTAATCATGTTGATAACTGCATTAGTGATATTAACATCTTGTATGACGTCATATCTTCTGATCATCGCCCAGTATTGGTTAGAATTTCCTGGGATAATCTACCCAATCTTAACGACATGTCAAATAGTTCCACTGCAACTTACTATTCCACCAATTGGGAACAATTGACTGAGTCTGACATTTGTTCATATGCGGCTGCCACTAAAAGATATCTGGGCAATGTTCAAGTACCATCTGACGTCATCACTTGTAACACTGTTAATTGTAAACATCATATTCAGTCAATTAACAAGTATTATTTAGACATTGTTTCTGCCTTATATCATGCTAGTAAAGATACACTTGCTAAACCTAAATGCAATAGTCATAGAGTGGTTCCAGGATGGAACGACTATGTTTCGAATCAGCATGACTTAGCGAGAAGTGCTTTTCTGTTGTGGAGGGAACACGGCAGTCCGCGTGTTGGTCCTATCGCTGAAAATATGCGAAAAACGAGACAACAGTTTAAGTATGCACTTCGGGCCTGTAGGAAAAATGAGACCAATATCCGAGCTAATAAAATGGCTGAATCCTATGCGTCTCTATCATCCAATGACTTCTGGAAAGAGATTAAATATTGTAATGCCCGCAACATGTCCCTACCCAATAGAGTAGACGATGTAGAGGGCGAAGCTGATATTTCAGAAATGTGGAAACAAAAATATGGCTCACTAATGACCTCTGTGACATCTGACTCGTGTAAGGCGACTGTTCTTAAACATCTTGAGAAAAGCCGGTCAAAATGCTTTTGTTATGAGACAGTTTGTCCAGATGATATACACGCTATTATTAAAGAAATGAAATTGAACAAATTCGCAAGATATGATGATCTATGTGCTGAACATCTGAAATATGCCAGTAAGGAAGTACTGACGCACCTGTCACTTTGCATTAATGCTATGTTTGCACACGGCCTCGTGCCTGTTGCACTTACGGAAGTAATTGTTATTCCAATTGTTAAAAATAAGACTGGCAACATTAATGACTCCGATAATTATAGGCCGATAGCCATTGCTACTGCATGTAATTTCCAAAGTCATTGAATCCATTCTACTACGCAGATGCGAAACAAATCTTTATACCAACGAATTTCATTTTGGGTTTTAATCTGGTAGATCCACTGATCAGTGTATTTATGTTCTAAAGGAAACTGTTAATTTTTACCTGAGTAATAATAGTCCGGTATATGTTTGTTTTATTGAAGCCGGTAAGGCTTTTGACAGTGTTAACCACTGGGTCCTCTTTGAAAAGCTTATTGTTCGTGGTGTTCCTAATTATGTTATCTATTTGTTGTGTTAGTGGGCATCTGTCCAGCAATTTACTGTCAAATGGGGTTCGTGTTTTTCTACATTTTTCCCTGTAACCAATGGTGTCAAACAGGGTGGGTTGTTGTCTCCAGCCCTTTTCTCAGTCTACATGCATGACTTGAGTGTCTCTTTGTGAAACAGAAGTAGAGTGCAATGTAGGGGGTATTTTTATTAATCATCTGCTGTATGCCGACGACCTTTGTTCGATGTGTCCGTCTCTGCATGCCCTTCAGGTACTACTGCACATATGCAACTCATTTTCTTTCTCACACGATGTGATAAACAATCTTAAGAAGGACAGTATGTATGTATTTTAAGCCTAAGAACTTTAATTCTTTCCACCCTTTTAGGGTTGAACTTAACGGTATCCACCTCACGTTTGTCTCCAAATACACATATTTAGGTCATGTGATCAACTCTGAACTGAATGATAATGATGATATTGTATGTCAAGAAAGAAAACTATGTGTCAGAGCGAACATTTTGATAAGAAAATTTAAATGCTGTAATAATGATGTTAAAAAATTACTGTTTAAAACTTATCTGTGTAATATGTACTGTTGTCACTTGTGGGTAAATTTTTTAATGAAACCAATATTTTGTACAGTCATTAATCGACATGCTTAATGAACAAACATATGTGTGCAGTCGTAGATTACTATGAAATCGCTGTATTCTTGCGAACCATGTGCAATTGTAATGTTATATGACACTAGTCTGAAATTAAAGTATATTATTAGGATTACGACCATCGTCGGAAGACTATTGTTCCTACTATTATTCTACTGGTAATGATGTCCGAAAATCAATAGTTTAAAAGATAGTAGCAGAGCATAAATTTCAGGTATCGATGTGAGCCACGCAAAGATTGTATGTGTTCGCTGTCTGCAAATGAGGATGTATTGCCACAGGGACTGTTAACCCTTTCGCTGCTGGACTGCACAATTTGTTTACATAATGAAGTTTGATTATGGTGCCGATCGGCATAC
>JAVFBX010204527.1:0-12365 GCA_034783855.1 Mopalia kennerleyi | reverse complement strand
GCTTTTCGGGCTATTCTAAAGCTGTTCGGATCAAAGTTTTACATGTCAAACTTTGATCCGAAGCCTACCGAATGATCCGAAACACGCCCGAACACAAAGTGGCAATAACGTAGGTCATCCGAATAGGTCCGAAAGTCATCCGAATAGCCTATTCGGATAAGAAGTCGGGCCAGTGAAACCGAGGCTTGAGCGTCTCGCCAGTCCCGTACAACAGGCAAGCTGTTAACTGTAGACCACATGATGTCGGGTCGGTTGAAATCCCCACATAATAGAACAATATCACGGTCAGCATTGATAGAGTCATACATTTTAGTAAGGGATAGATCCAACTCCTTCCATGTGTTGAGGTCAGAACAGGGTGGGATATAAACACAGCCTATATACACATTAAACGAACTAAAGCTCAGCTGGCACCAAACAATTTCCAAGTCGGTTTCAAACTCTGGTTTAGCCTGAGACTTATACACTGATTTTGCCGCTATGAGAACTCCACCACCACATTTTTTTCTCGCATTAGCTGTAATCACAGACGCTCTGTCCCTTCTATAAATGTTATAGCCGGAATCCGGTAAAATTTCGGAGTTTTGAACGTCAGGGCGTAACCACGACTCAGAAATAGCAATAAGATCGAATTTATTATCACTGAGTTGATGATTAAATAGTTCCAGTTTAGCAGGTACAGAGATACTTTCCACATTTTGACAAAACAGTGTAAACATCGGACCAGGATAAAGTTCTATATCCCCGCTAAGCATTAGCGACAAAATACATATATAGAGCTGCACATTTTGTTTGTCACAGTAACATGTACCTTTGTTGAGTGTTGTTGTTGTTGCCATCCGTGCAGAAATCAGCTCCTACAGTCTATCGGTAACTGAAAACTCCTTTAAGGTGTTTAGAGATGTCACTAAAACTGTATATCACCGATTATTAGTGTACACCGATATGGAACGGTGCTGATTAGTGCGCTTCAGTGGGCTTGAGATACAAAAAAACACAGTGCAGGCACAACGAAAGCACGTCCTACCCCACGACTGCCATCTTTAGGCCGTGGGGAAGTATTGTAAAATTTTCTTGGTAGCGAAATAGCCAATCTTTAAGGCAGTTGAAAAAAGGAGTTGGAAAGCGGAGTTCAAGAGGGCAACAGCTGATTTTTTGGTTAGGTATTCTGGTAGTCTAATTTTATGTTTCGGCCATACTTTATAAATTATGATTATTTCGGATTCTTAGACAGCATTGGATTAGATCACGTGGATAAACTTACTATCTAAACTTGTAAACTTATAGTTATTTAATTATTCTCTACTCATTTATTCGATACATATATATATATTTAAATTTATAGCTTATTTTGTGTGTTGATTTCTCTATCTCTACCGATTCGTAATTAGATTTATTCAGAATATAGGTACTCAAACTGGTGTTAATTTGTCAGATGAATTCTTCCGAGAAGAGACTATAATATGATCTCACGTAGACTGTATGTAGATTGTTTGGTGTCCGTTATGGATTGTGTCTGTCTCTGAAGAATTAAGTATGGGCCCAGCGTACTTCATTTAAAGAGATAGATAGCATTCGATAACCTTATAGACATCGGGTAATTTGCATATAGTGAAAGAAGAGTATGTAATAATATACATTTGTAACAGCGTTAACAGAATGAATATACTCTACTTCTTAACAATATTAACGTGTGCCATCGTTTTAGTAATATAACTAGGGCATTTACTAAAGTGAAAACCGATATCAAGAAAACGAAAACAAGCCCGTAAAGCTCGTTTAACTAATACCCCTAGCTTTTTACTAAAACAAAGACTGATTTAATTTAATGCGTTTGAAGAGAATAGCCCACAGCCACGAGGCCACTAAGGGGTCTCTTTAACATATATACAAATACAAGTGAATAAATAATCAATAAAATAATCGAAAATAAATAAACAAATAAATTTAAAAAAAAAAAGTATACATCACAGAAGATATTAACATTACTAAAATATACTACTCTAAATTACTCCAACTGGACATATTTTGCTATAAAACAGATAAAAGTATAAACTAGCTGTTCATAATATTCTAATAAATCTCCCCGTGTCACTTATGTACTTATGCACGCATTCAAATATTCTTTCGTCAAACACAGGCACAAAAAGAGAACCACAAAGAAACACTTTGCAGATATAACTTTTACATTGTGGAATGAAAATTGATGAATTGACACCAGGGGAAATAATATGCATGAATGTATTGAGCATCCGCTTTCTTTCTGTAGCATATTTGGGACAATCAATAGTGTTGTACATTCTGAAATGGCTGATTACGGTGAGGACAAGATTGTTCATTAATTATATAATATTTAAATAAATCGCTATGAAGAGCACTCAGTCCGATTCTCATCCTACATTGTATCAGTAAGTATCAAAAGAATTATATAAATTTGTGAGGAAGTTAGATCAAGGGCCGTGCTGTGTAAATGTGTTTTAAGTTGACTGAAAGATGTTTGACTTCAGTTGACAAGAGGTTCCATTCTTTTGTTGATTTGGGGAAAAGGGATGAAGAAAACAGGTGAAGTCGACATTTAAATAAACGCAAATTATTTTTGTTTCTAAGATTATATATATATTGGTTTCAGCACTGTATCGCTGTGTAAGTATATTATGTAAGTATGGTGGAGATAAACCATTCGCGATTTTGTGAAAAAGAATAATTCTGTGCAATCTGATTAGCCCTCTGTGCTAGACGATCAAGATCACGATTAAGTTTGGCTTCTGAGACGGCTATATCTGTTATTTCTTCTGTTAAAGAAGTATCTTCGGCAAATATATTGATGTTACTTTCAATGCCTGCATTGATATCATTGATAAATATCAGAAAAAGTAAGGGACCGAGAACGGAACCCTGAGGTACTCCAGAATAAATATAGCTATTACTGGATTCACTTCCATTTAAACATACATTAATTTGCCTATCTGATAAATAGTCTCTAATCCAGGTTAATAATGGCTCCCCAATACCAATAGCTCTGAGCTTAAAAAAGAGTCCATGGTGCCATACTTTATCAAAGGCCTTGCTAACGTCTAGGAATATTAAACACACATCATTACCGTTATCAAGACCTTTATAGATATTGTGCACAATTTTTGATAATTGGCAGACTGTTGAGTCACCTCGTTTAAACCCAGAGTTATTTGGTATAAGGAGATTATTGGCTGTACAATATTCGTACAAATATTTGTAAACAATTTGTTCTAGAAGTTTAGACAAAGATGACTGAAGTGACACTGGTCTGTAATTCGATACCTCGTGTTTATCGCCGTTTTTGTACACAGGACACACGCGCGATAATTTCCACACAGAAGGGAAAACACCACTATCTAATGAAGAATTGAATATTTTAGTGAGTGACGGAGCAATATAGTCAGCTGCATTCTTAAGCATAAAGTTATTTATTCCATCTCGCCCTGATGATTTTCGTGTATTTAATTTTTTGAGAAAAAAACAAACTTCAGATTCGTTGGTAGAAATAGTATTTAGGTGGGACAGAATAATTGGATCAAAGGGAGGTAATTCTGGTACTGTTTCAGGCAGGATGGAATGAGAGGCAAAAAATCTACAAAACTCATTCGCTTTATCAATGTTATTAGAGATGTTTTTGCCATTTATATTTAGTGGAGGGATAGGGGGTTTAACTTTATTACCCAGAAGAGATTTCATTACAGACCAGTATGACTTCGCATCTAAGTTAGGGTCCGAAAGTTTTGATTTTAAGTTTTTACAATATCGCCAAACGGCATTGCGTTTTGCAGTATTCGCTTCTCTACGAGAGATATAGAAACGGAATTTGTCGTTTTCCGATTTAGTTCTTTTAAACTTTTTAAAACATCTATTCCTTATTCTAAGTTTATATCTAACATCATTTGTCATCCATGGCTTGTCATGTGGTCTAATGGTCACTGTTTTATTGGGTATAGCTTCCTTACAACAGGACATGAACAAACTGGTCCACACGTATACTTTATCGTTGACGTCATCAAATATGTCACAAACATCATTCCAAGGTATAGGAGAAAGAAGGTCACGAAGACGAAATAAGTCCGCGCACCTGATATCCCAGACATGCCGAGTATAGGACTTAGGTCGATCAGTGGATGCTATATTTAATGAACAATAAATGGTGCAGTGATCCAAATTGGCTAACGGTGAAGACACCCCATAATTAGAGATATACCCAATACTGTCCGTAATAATTAAATCAAGAATGTATGCACACTCATCAGAATATCTTGTGGGTTCATCAATCAATTGAAATAAATTTTTACCATTTATAACATCAAATAATTTCATTTTTAATTCACTCTTATCGTGAAACTTCTTCCATTCAGTACATCTATCGTTAAAATCACCCATGACTAGAAGACATTCTGGGTTTTCAACCAAAGCTAACGAAAATGAATGTTCTAGACCCTCGAGAAACTCATCACGTAAGTCTGCAGACTGATTTGGAGGTCTATAACAGACTGCAATTAAGATAGACTTATTTAATTGATCCAATTGGATCCACAACATTTCATTACCATTTTCTAGATCCTTTCGTCTGGTTACATTTAAGGATGACCTACAATATATGGCAACACCACCTCCATGTCTGTTTCTATCTTTTCTTTCAATAAAATAACCATCAACATTCACAACATCGTCATTAATATCACCACTTAGCCAGGTCTCAGTAACACAGATAATATCATATTTGTTTTCACGACAAAGTACCAGGGACATTTCGTCTAATTTAGTATAGGAAGATAATTGATCATCGTTTTGTGCTAACAAACTCCTGGCATTAATATGACAGCATGTTATGTTTTTGGGAGATAAGGGCCCCGGATTTGAATGAATATCACCACATCTCAAAAGTAGCATCAAATAAGTAATTACGAATAATTGTTGATTACATATGGTACATAAAACAAATAGTATGATCAAACCATAATACGAACCGATACAAAAACTCTGTAAAACAACATCATTCAAAAACAGATAACAGTATAATGACGAAAATATGTAATGCTGGACTTACGTTCTCAAAACGCTCTAAGTCTTCTGGGTTCACTTGGGGGTTGAGTGAGGATTTACGAGCACAAATCACATTGCTTCTTGTCACTTATACCACGCCTAAATTACAATTAAACATTTTGTCACTGGCAACTGCTTCACGCATGGAGCTAAAAGATGATCCAAGGTTAATCGAATAATCGAAGTGTGGGCGGTCTTTGCCACAGCATGTATATGTTACACATACTTACGTCCCTTTGTTTTAGAACATATTTGACTATAGATGCCACTAAAAACCGAACAAGAAGCGATGGAAACCGCTTGGTCACACTGAAAGATCTGGCGGGAAAATTGTATTTTCACATGTTGCATGTTAGGTGTTAAACATTTATTGTGCATGTAAGAACTAATTCAGATTATGTTAGTTGATTGATGCAAGCTGTTTGTTATTTCAAGAATTCTTTGCATTTGTTCACCATATAATCACGTAATATCGAAGACAATTTTCCTTGTTTACGTTTATGCTGAACTATAAAGCCATTTCATCATATTTCTATGTATTTTAATATTTTCCGTTTCGATATATGTATCAGGATAATTCACGTTATATTCCTTGCAATATGTCGATATATTACGGTTGTTATTGTTTAACTATACTGCCACATTTGTATCCGTATTACAAGTATGTAATTACTATTGTTATGTATAGGTGAGTCGATTAATCCGTTATCTGGCGTAGAGGATTTGTATCCATTCTCCGGTACTGGTTACTGCATTGCTCAATTGTAGGGGTATAAAGTGTTATTGAATAAAACAATATCACGTGATACAATGGTACAGGTTAGAAACTGTTATACGTGATATATTACAGTTTATCACATATCATATCGGTTTTATGAATAAATATTCATGATCGGTATTTCCGCGGAATGTTGTCTACTGTCATATTAAACTTGGATATCATAATAACGATTATGCTAAATATTAAGTCTGACTTCTATAAACAGAGCGTAACTTTTTCAAGTCGATACTTGTAAGGCCCATCATAACGACAACTAGTTACTACTACATTCATGTGCAGCATTATTTCACATGATAATAATAATAATATTAATTCATTGATTACATAACATATTCTTATTTCTTAACTCACTGTACCAATAACGTAACACCGCTTTATTTTGTTATTTAGTTTCTTAACTATTTATTGTACTGAGGTATTTTATTCTTCAAACACAAAAGCCTACTGTGTGTTGGAATGGCGAGAATAAATCCAATCTTGAACTTATGTATATGAGTTGTTGGTCTTCCTCCCGAACCCCCGGTCACAGAAGCATTGCTCAATCGATTTCAGCGTTTAAATTAATAGTATTTAATAATTAAACTGAATCAGCAGCTACCTTCAAATCAATAAAGATGATGTCAGGTACCTTTCTATGTGCATGCGTGTACATGAAGACACAAATAAAGCTGAGGGCATAATACAATGAATTTTTTTAATAGCGCTTTGGGATAAAATACCATTGCCATGCTTCCTGTGGAGAAACATTCGACTCCTTTTACTAAGATGAAAAGTCGGGGACATTATGTTCTAAGCGATTGTTGTAGCACCGTCGGTAATATCTTCGATAGCAAAGAGTTTTTTCCGAGTTACTTTGCATTACAACGCTTGGCGGATCGAGCACATATCAACTAAACGCTACTGACAAGCAATTGACTGGTTGCGTGGGAACTTCTATACGAAACCAATTAGATATTGTTTTACGAGAGGACTCTGGAAATTTAAGTGGGCAAAATTTTGTCGATAAAAGGATATGTTCGGGGTGTTCAACCAACTCAATGATAGTAGTGCATTTGTAGCCATCCTTACAGGCACCAAATCGACGTACATGTATATACACCAATTAAACTTTACAGAGCTCCTGTGATCTGGAAAAACCTAGTAAGTCGGAATTTGGTAAAAATGTAGTTACACCCATATTTGGACTTTCTCAAGTTTTACTCTTCCACCTTATGATGTGAAAGTGTGTGAAACTCTTCGATATTAGCAGTTTTCTACCTTGAAGAACCCAGTATGCCAATAACTCTCCAGCATGTCCTGGGTATTGATCCTATGTTTTCTCGTATTCGCGTTCAACAGACTTACTAGGTTTTGCCAGATCACAGGAGAGAGTTAAACAAATCGTCAAAACTTGAGTATAACATTTAATATATGTTATCAGCGCTTTAACTCGAAATTGTATCACTTTATCCACCAGGCCAAGTAGCTGTAATTCTAGTTATATGCACACGATCCGCCAAGTGTTGTAATGCAGAATAGCATGGAATAAAATTCTTGACTATAAGATGGGTAGGCTATAGCGTTGGCTTAACAAGCCCGTGACCCTATTGCAAAGCGCAATGGAAGCGAGCTTATTTCGTTTTTTTCTATAATAAAATACTCAAATGTATTAAGCTTATATAACGGCTACGTTTCGTCGGGACTAAGACCGTGGACTAGTGGCTCATTCTTCTTCCAAATACCGTCCACGGGTTCGTATACGCCTGTCGACCATCAGGTTCATGAGTGAGTCATACATTTGTGGCTCCGGCAATGGCAGGGTGGTTTTTCCTATCTTTTTCCCACTGTTGAGCAAGAACAGTGTGAAGTAGACAATCCGTCATCATATCAATTAAATACCATTGAGTATGACGTTCAACTCAAGTCTAAGAACAACAAAACAGGCGTCTTCGGTAATTAATGGGAATCCTTTAAGAAGTAGCACAAAAACTATGCAACGATTTCCATAGTCACCTGACCTACCTGCACTACTGGCTTTATTACCATTCATTCTAGGCAAAACATATCACCTGACATCAAAGATAACACGTTGAGTGACTGCCTCTATATGACCAGTAACGCGATAATGTATGCAAAAGGCAATCTTGCACCTAATTCCCCATTTCAGGGCGTCACAAACGGCTGAGCCACAGCACGCCTACCTTTTTATTTCACCACGTGTGCTATATTAAGAACGAGTGGTTATCAAATGAAAACATCAAATAGGGCGAAAGGTACGGGTGTTGCGAAAGAACTGGGTTAAAGTAAATAGTATGATCAACTAAAACTATATTTATGACATCCCCCAGTTAATCATCCGGACACACTCTTAAGTATGGTGATAAATCGTTTGATATACATCAGGTCGGGATCTTCGCCTATATAAATGACGGCACTGGAGTATAGCCCCCATAACAGTTAAGAACAAGTACAGCTCACATAGCTTGCGCTAAAAACCATACACAATGCTCCTAGTAATACTAGTACTGGCTCTATTTGGTAAGTACATATTTGTATCGATAACCTCTTGAAATGATAAGGGAGGTAACTCGGGTTACTAGAGAGACTACCTCAGTTACACCGATCCAATTTTTAGGTTGTACAATCTCAGACGGATTAGAGAAAGATAAACGCACGACATTTCAGACGTTTGCTGAGTATGACTATTAATTTTAAAATACTATAGGGCACCCTATAGTCATTTTTAGAAAAATAGTCTTATATACATATTAACGCATTAGGAAAGTCTACTGACAACTAGCACCACGACAGCTATTCCTTACATTTGTGCATGATGTGTGTTACGATGGTTTCTGACTATATATTGTTTATTTAGTCTATCAGGTGGAGAATCTTGCGGTGACTGGAAACCCCGAGGGGTATCTGGGGTCCATCATCATGCTTTACTGTAAGACCACACCACTCGAGAGGAATGTGAACTGGCTTTCACCTGATGGTCAGATCGTTTCAGACCCTAACCTTGCCCTCGGAAGGTGAGTGCAACTCCCTTAAGGTTTTGCTGGACCCCTTGTGCTCAAAATAAACCAAAGTTTTTTTATCGCTTCGATTAAAAGTTAGGTATTCAAACTATATGTCGGTGAAAAACATAAATCGAAATTCTATTTACAAACAGTTCAATTTAAGCCTATAGCCCTATTCTTTGGCTTCCCCATGATCAAGTATTCAAGTCACAAAACTTTAATTGCCTATTTCTGGCACTTCAGTTTTAAGCCGACACTACATTTTCAATAGCGCATTTCTAGAAAACTATTCATGCTAGAAGCTTCAAACTGGTAGCATTGTAAAGAGCATGAAGAGATCTAGTAAACGGTGTCCCATTTGTTATACGTTCGTCGTTGATTTTTTTTAATGTTTGCTGAAAGTTTTTACATTATTAAAAGACCTTTCAAAGTGGGATGGACAAAGAAATAAACTGTGATCGATCTAATCAAAATTTTCTAGTTCAAGGACTATTCTACTAGGTTAACTAATCTATTAAGTCTTATCGTTATTGCACTTCGAGAAATAAAATTTGAAAAATTCAGTCTATCTTTTCCTGTAGACATTTACTAATTTTGCAATATTTTTAGAAATGCTAATAAGATTTTCACATCATTCATGAATATGGAATCTTGAGTATTCAAGCTTTCCAAAAATATATACATATATAGTTCAGATTTATACTCTTCTATATTATAAATACAGCAGGTGTTCTGAAAATCGACCAAGGTGTCCAGCAAGACCTTAAGTCCAATACCTTTTTGCTTGATCATGGGTTTGAGTGAAATGACAGTGTTGTTATGTCATAAGCCATAGGGTTGCTGGGTGCCAGTTCAGCCTTAACAGGAAGGGCTCAACGCTGGATGTCTTGAGGTGTCCTTATTAAACTACTACCGTTTATGCTAAACTATTACCGCCACAGACAGGCACTAGGAGGGAAGTCACGAAATTCAGTTTTTGACGTTCTGATTTGCGTCTTAATTTTTGAATTGAAAATCGTTTGTCATAAAAGCGGTTAAAAAAGAGGCCAATGACGACAAACACATCAGTGTAGTAACTTTGATTAATGGCTTAATCGATTCTTACCGATATTCACAAAGATGTTATACTAAGTTATATCCCTGTGTAGTGTAGACTAGAGTTGTGTGAACATTTGAGTCATACTACGCTCAACTATATATTTCAATCGATAATCTGTTTGACCCAATTTGTGACCAACCGACCCGTCAGTAGGCCTACACATGTGACTATCTCTACATTTCAATATTTACTATATCTATATATTTTTCTTATTGGTGGTGTTAAGCACTTTAGCCCTTCGGATTGTCAAACTTGAAAGGAAACACCTTGGCGAGTGGAAATGTCGGGCTAATGGAAACTCCATCAGTGTCTCGATGTTTGTAAGGTTATCACGTAAGTAAGAGTTAGTACATAAACATCAGACACACCACATATCTTCGAATGACACTGTATAGAAAATATATTTAATGCGAAGACAAAGGTTCGCTTGCCTGCACCACGATTCGAACCACGGGACTAACCGGTTCAGTGGTCTAGCCGACATATTGACGATGAGACCTTCTATACTGGAAGCAGTGACACATACACATTCAAGTGGTATATTGTTATTATCTTGAAATCATCAACAAATGCCTCCCGGAACACTATTGAAAAAAAAAATTAAACCTGGCGGTCAGTAAAATCAGGCTCGGCAACAGAAATTTCCGGCTTTCAAAAACCAGGTTTGAGAAGCAGCTCTGAGTTTTGGGTTTTTTTTAACAGATCGTTTGATTGGTCTTGGTGTTAAATCGTAATTGCAACAAACAAACCACGGAGTGCCTTTTGGATTTAATTGTTAGCAGATTGGATGTCTGACATTGGCTGCCGCCCGTCGGCAAATATTGTAGCTTTACAGTTTAACTGCAATCCAGATAGAGGGACTGATGATTGATTTGTCTGTGTCGCCGGCATTCACTGCTGGCGATTTAGTGCATTTCTAACGAACGTTGGCTCCATTGTCCGTCGTCTCTTAACGTAGTCTCTCCTGAGCCTCGCCCACGGCTAGACAGTCTGATAACAGGCATAATAAATGTTTCAAAAAGAAAATGGCCGTCATATGGTTCGGTTATCGTACAGTTGGTTTTCTGATAGATTAATTTAAAAAATATATTTCAAACATTTAATCGAAACCAAACCTTTGTATTTATGAACTTCAACAAACAAATCTATTGTCTTTTGTTTATTAGCGAATCCTGGGACAATTGCGACAGAAGAGATGCCGGGAGCAGTAAGCACCAAATCAGTAACCCCCTCAGTGGAATATACTGAACGGTCCACAGTCTTTTCTGCTGGGGAACGTCTGACTTACAGTACACACGTCAGTGGGATACTATGGCTTGTTATATATCTCAATAAGATGCTAGCCGGATGACAGTGTCGTTTATTAAACTAGTCCTACAGTGAGTAAAATAAAATGAAAAAAAAAACAGCTCTTGAGGCCATTCTAGCTCTAAGATGTCTGTTAATTCATTATTCAACTTCAGTGGCTGTAAGCACAGTCGCTTTCATACTCCTTTTAGAAGGCCGGGTGGGTGAGTGGTCTAGGTGCCCGGCCTTTACTGCTGGCGATTCGGTGCCTAGCTCTGAGGGTCGTTGGTGTGATTCCCGGACGGGTTTCAAAATGAAAAATTGTCTGAACTAGAATCGGTTTAAACTAAGAAAGTGTTATCCCAAAATAACGAATATAGTGTTAATCTTCACTTTCTAAAAGACAAAAATTATTCATAAATACACCTTCCTCACATCTGTATATGAAATGTTATAGCGACGGGAGAACATGCACTTATTAAATGATATAACTCACTAAATTTATGATGGAATGATCTCTATTTAATAGGGCTAATGTATGTTTTAATTTATTTATTGAACTTTATAATTGCAAATATTATGGAATTGAATCGATTGATATCAAACCGGGTCTTATCAAATAATTAACATTACACAGAAAGACAAATAAATACTCGATGTAGAAATACTGTGAAAATAATAATTAAAATGGCGGAAATAAATATTTCCATAACTTTAAGAAAAGAGTGTTTTACCTCAGCTGAATTTTGCTTTTCATATTTCTATGTTTTATTCAGGTACAGATAAGCAATTTCTGAGTAGGTAGTCACACGGTAGGAAGAAGATAATCTTAAATACAATACACAGTTACTGAGCAGAGAAAAACAAGTTATATACAATTACTAAGTAAAAAAAAAAAGTTAGTCCAAAATATATTTGATTCTTCTGAACAAAATTAAATGTATTGCAAATTAACAAATATCTGTTAAACAAGAAATAAATATCAGTCACGATCGATGAAGTGCTTGTTTGGGAAATTTCGGATTATTTTTCTCGGAATCTTATTAAAGCAAATCGGAGTGATGCCAGAACAATTCAAAACTAACATGAACTAATAAGGATACTAACAGTTTATCTATCCACACAATAAGTT
>JAVFBX010204526.1:0-18098 GCA_034783855.1 Mopalia kennerleyi | reverse complement strand
AGTTTTAGTTTTAGTTTTAGTTTTAGTTTAAGTTTAAGTTTTAGTTTTAGATTTATTTTTAGTTCTATTTCTAGTTGGGGGGGGGTTTTTGGGGTGGGTTGAAGGGGTGGAAGTCAGTGAGGCACGGTCATACTCTACACTGTATGTATCCGTTGCCAGACAATTCCTACTATGTGCTGTAGCTTTCTTCTTTCTAAAACAACAAAAAAACAGGGTTAAGCATGATTTCATATCAACCGTGCAGAAGCCAGGGTCCTGAAAATCATCAACTACATCTATCTGATACAATGAAGACAAAGGATAAGATGGTCATTTTTTTGTTTTTTTAATTGACCGCTATTAATCAGTGCTACTATCAATGTTTGTTTTATAGTTTTAACAATAAGTTATATTTATCTCAATGGATACCGGTTGAAATGACAATAGTTGGAGCTTACCTGTGTCTACAGGTGACCCAGACAGCGACGACACAACAGGCAAGACCAACCGCACAGACAGCTATTGCCACTGTTATTGCTGAAACCGAATAAACATACATCAATTAAAGAAAATACGGATTTTAGGTAAGTTCGAATCATTGAAGCTTCAATTTATTTGCTTTACTGTTCAATGCCACCCCAATATGTTTACAAGACCACTCACAACGTCCCTGGCAACATTGACAAGATAGATCAGGACAGTCACAGGACTAAAAACGAGTCGCCCATTCGTTCTGAGAGTCTTGGAGCTCCAGGCAAAATAAAGTTCCTCATTAGATTTGATCTTGATGTAGAAATAGGGGATAAAAGAAACACCAAGACTGCCTAATTTGCCAGCCAACAAATACAAGGGACCGATTCCACAACAAAGCAACCCGAAGGTCTGAAGCCAGTTTCACTAAATATCGTACATGACGTTATTTTATCGTACAATATTTATTTGTCGTACGACATTTTGTGAAAGTGGCTCCTGGTCCGAAATCTGACAATATTACCACAAGTTGGAAGTATCATAAGGTAAGCAACAACTCAGTATGGATAACAACTTCTTGGTTTATTTCAACACAACGTTTCTATCTCATTCAAGAGATCGTTTGAAAACGAATGAGATAGAAACGTGTTGAAATAAATCAAGAAGTTGTTATCCATACTGAGTTGTTCCTCACCTTATACTACTACCACAAGGTTATACGAAAAATAGTGGACCAGTCACAAAGTAATACAGCAAAAAGTTGAGTTTGATTTTCGGTTGTTGAAGTGTAATAGCTGGGGACAAAAAGAAAAATAACCCGCCCCCCCCCCCCCCCCCCCACACACACATGCAAACAAACTCCATTTTACCTGTATTAGGTGTGTTGTCTTTATGGACGTCTGTGCCATTGACGCCAGGTGGCGCTCTCAATGTTGTAGTACCTGCGGTATTTGATATATCTGAAATGACAATAAATATTATAAATTGACTGTGATTTATTTGCGAATACTCTGTATTGTCCCTAATAAGGTGATTTCTGTTTGATAAATTTGTGAATATCTTTTAACTGGCTTTACCTGTCCAAGTAAACAACTGACCAATTAGTCTTGATATGACCATTGGGCTGTCAAAGTCGGACGTTCAGCTAGCCTACAAGATTTACCGAGCTGAATAAATCTAGTGCCTTATATATAGACAAGTGTTCAGAAAAGTTGTATTCCGCTTTGCTTTGTTTGCTTAACTGATTTATAATTTATAAGCCACTGGATATTGAAGAAAAAATATTATGTAGAAAGTTGTTTTTAAACTATAAAGCCTTTATATTGAATGAGTTTCATTACATTGACACGACAAAGCCAAGGCAACACCGTCTAACATAC
Source organism: Mopalia kennerleyi (assembly GCA_034783855.1). Classification (NCBI taxonomy): domain Eukaryota; kingdom Metazoa; phylum Mollusca; class Polyplacophora; order Chitonida; family Mopaliidae; genus Mopalia; species Mopalia kennerleyi. The sequence goes on along the minus strand of JAVFBX010204526.1, from coordinate 16,269 downwards.
ATCGTATATGATAACATCAGCTGACCAATGATTTTCGATGTTAGTCATGGTATCCTCAACCAACCAAAGGGAGACCACTTGTGTCAAACTTAATAGATTCACAAGTAGGAGGAAAGTAGCCTGGTTGGCCAAGACATAGTTATTGATTTCTTATCGCCCGCAATAGACCTCTTACCAATTCCTGAATACCATTCAAAGGTGTACCGGTATAAATAGTCAATACTTACCCCTTATATACTTGTATTTTACCGCAAAACAGCGTTAGCCTTAACTAATGAAACTAGCCGGTTAACGCAAACCCTCATAACTTACCTTTATTTGTAGATGCTTTGGATGAGATTGTTGAAAGTGGAGATGGTGGAAGTGATGATAAGGTGGTGGTGGTGGTTGGAATGGTGGATGAGGATCGCGTGGGGCCATAGCGACCTGGTGGAAACAGAAATTACATTTGATATGTACTTTTTTTATTGTAGAGAAAGAGTGTTTGCTTGATATATAAATATACAGTGACAGATTGTGTGGACCAGGCCATCTGGTAAAATAAACCCGAGATACTAAACACAAGATCCCCAAATACTTAAGTAAACTTGGACCAAGCAGTCAAGTATTGGAGTGGCTACCAGTTCATCTGTTCTACCACATCGCGCTATAAAGCTACATTGACTTAAATACCCCAATGTTTCACTTTCCATTTATCATAATACCTAGACTTGTATTCAGTGGGAAATGACCTGACTGTGACTAACAATCAGTTACAATATGGTGTGTTTTCCCCTGCTCACCGGTTTTTTTAGTTGATACAGAGATCGAGGAATATACGCAGCGCGATAGTGTTTTTCATTGATAGTGATAATCAGAGATCGAGGAGTGTACTCACCGGGAAAGACGGTGTTATTTAGGAGCGATGAGCCACATTCGGTGTTATTAGGAGCGGGAAACTCACGCATATGTTCAAGTGAAGAATCTGCTACATCTAGAAATAAAAACCAAATTAGTTTCGTTTAGAACATTATTTTATAAAGTATAAGTGGTATCTATACGAAAGAAGCTTTATCAGTAGGGGTTGATTGATTTGCGGTGAGTAATATGGCTGTGTATATGGGCACATTGGTCATCATGAAAACCAGAACAATATTCTGATCTGGATATCAGAACGCCATTAACATTTAGAACACAATAAACATCAAATTAACATGATTAATATGACAAATAACTCAATATCCTGCAGAACAACATGACAAACCAGAACGCCGAAAGTAGCATTGGCACTCGAAACACCATGGATACTGAAAACACCACGGACACCAGAAACGCTATGGACTTTAAAACACCATGGACACCAGAAACACCATGGACACTCAAAACACCATGGACACCAGAAATACCAGGGACACAAGAAACGCCAGAAACGATATTGACACCAGAAACGCTATTGACATTGAAAACACCATGGGCATCAGAAACGTAATGGACATTAAAACACCATTGAACTCTCACGATAGCATGAAACGAATCTATCTCCATGTGAAGGTTGTCAATATTTATCTACTTCAAGCACTACAAAGGTAGCAACACTTTTAGTGTTTCATCGATTTGGGTATAAGCATTAGCCACAATTGTAAAACTGTTACCATTGTTTTCTTTTTATTGATGATCCATTTAATAAACCATTCACGGTTTGAATTGGCTAGTCATTTACTGGGAGTGATCGTGCATGCTGAATACAGTACAACGTAAGTTTTGCTCTCTGTTAGTAACATGTTTTCTTAAGAATTGTTTACTCTGGTAAACTTACATCTGTACTCAATCCACATACGATGTCCCTTTGTAGATTCGTCTGTCATGAAATGAAGCTCCACATCGTTGTCAAGTTTTGATGACAGACCGTGTTTAGATGTCATATCTAATTGCAGTTTGACACCGTTTACAGCCAGCTCTTGTATTTTTAGATATTGGGTGCCTTTGTCGTCTAGATGTAGGTATTCCCGTACAAAGATATCCACTCCAAATCCGATAGGGGGGTGCAATCTCCATACGCACACGGAGTTACCGGTGACAAGGGCCGGGTAACCTGGGCTAGATATGTATCGATGTGACGGCGTTACTCGTGTACCCCTCTTACTACAGTTCGACTCGACAGCATCCACTGAAAACAAAACATAAGGAGGGAAAGGTGAACACATTGTTATATATTTTTTTTAATATTAATCACACTGGTATAGGTATATCAGTAAATTAAAAAAAAGATGAATCATTTTATGTACTAGACAAACTCCCAATGACAGGTTTCTTAATTTATCTTAATCTTGAGATGCTATGAATAATCTACATACATCGAGAGAGAGAGAGTAGTGACCATGTATATGGTACAGGAAATATGTCATAAATATGTTTGTTTGTTTGATTGGAGTTTAACGTCGTACTCAACGGTATTTCACTTATATGACGACGGCCTGTCCACTTCACACTGTTCCGTGTCCTATTATTGTGGAAAACCGGGAGGAAACTTCGTCAACACTAAGCGATTACCAGAGCCACATCTTGTGACTCATTCATATACTTTCGCCTTAAAGGGAAAAACACCGGATTTTCGCTTTTTAAATTAACTAATTAACGGCTATGCTAATTGGATTGCAAGTGTTATACAGATGGCTTTCTTTGAAAATATACAATAAAGATAATAAATTAAGCTCGAAAAGTAGATGTCTTTCCCTTTAACCAAACGATCCTTTACCTTTTTGTTTCTCTTGCAGGTTATAATGTTTTTTGTGAGAGAGGAACAGACATTTAAGGTATACAATATTTTGATATTTCTGTTTAAGTAAACTAGCAAACCGGGAACAGGGTTGGTCATATTGAAATACAAAAAGAGTTGTATCGTTCTTAGGCCCTTATCTGGATTTCAATCTGGAAACCCTGTGGATACAATGTTTGAAGAGTTTTAAGCTATTAAACTTCTCTTTCTAAAAACTAGTGTTTTTTTCTTCTGCAAAACGGTTTTTAATTTTAATCAGAACGAGAGAAATGTTCAGCTATCGGGGATATGAGATTGAATGTGGTCAACATATATATGGAGATGTTCCATTATGTACTCTGTAGATCATAACTTTTACGATCATAAGCAAAATTAATATTCTGTCACTATATAGTTGTAGAAGATGTTTTTAAGGTATTTATTTAAAAGTGTTATAGTGGTAAGGTGGGCTGTTGTTTTAATGTTTCATCAAACTCGATATTAACAAATTTCGTGACACGAACAGCTGGTTCTATTTAAAGAATGACAGCCACACGTCAGAAAAACAATAATACAGCCCATAGCTTATTTGTGATCAAGTCTTTACTTACATAATGGTATAATTGTCAACAGTTATCGGAATAGAAATGAACCAAAGATACGTTTAAAAGGTCTTAATGGCTAGCGTAAGTATTTTGTCTGTGGCTTTAGGCAATTACTCGTTTTACAAGAAGGCGTTACACAAGCATCTCGGAGCCAGCGATAAAATCGAAAATATGGGCAGAGTCCCCGGCTCTAGAATTTAGTACCGTCTAGTTTTAGTACAAATGTAAACAGTCTTAAAAGAAGCCGTCTATAAAGCTCCGTCGACTTATCATCACTACTTTGATGGAATAAACAGAGAGTCGTGGAAATGCAGCTAGCCTGTTTCCCGACCAGTGTTTAGTATCGCCGGTATTCTGATAGTGTCCCTAGCTCTGTTTATCACGGCGGGATTCTAATTCTTCCACTGATATCCCCGATTAGCCGCGGGCGCCTATAGATGACCCAGTAACACTAAATATTTATGATAGGGAGAATATAAGTAAAGGTTAAGCGGCTGGACTCGGCAGATAAGGCATCAAGGGGAACTACCGATAAGGAACCCGGCTGTAATAAATAGTCCACTTTGTCGAAGTAGCCGAAGCCAGAAGTGCTTAGAGAGCTCTGCTGTTACAGGGAGAAAACACTTAGAGGGCAAAGTCTATCAGATAACACCTATGTCTACAATGTCCGACATCTCCAAGAGCTATTCTTTTCTTAATTGTTTGAAAGAAGAAACATTTTGACCTCACCCATTAGCTCTGGTACTTAAGGCTAATTTTAAATATATATTTTACTAGTTCGCTTTATTTCACAGGAGAGTTTATCGCATGACAAAATATTTTTTTAAAGGAAGTCCAATGTTTTTTTCTTCTTTTTAAATCTAATATGGTCTTGGCATTTGATAAACCTAAGTTATATCCTTGCACAGAACTAACTATTTTGGCAATATTTGTTGAAACTGAAGTATATTCTTGTGGTCGGATGACTGGCAAATCTTATAAACCTACAAAAACCCACCCTTAATTTCCTCCTAGTTATTTCAAGTCCCATTGAGATCCATTAAGGCGCACTACTGCATTTATTATCATTTATTCTAGGAAAAACATCACGTGACGTTAAAGATAACACGTTGACTGACTGATTACATATGACAAGTTACGCGAGACAGTATGTGAAAAGCCGATCGCGGACATTACTCTTGAAATCACGCGAGGCTCTGCAGCAAAAGGCATTCAACAACGCCATGTGATGCACTGTGGGGTTCTCAGATCTCAGTAGACCAATTTCTGTGTGTGCGTGTTTGTTCGTCGTATGGACTCTGTGCATCCATGAATATTAAAATATTCTGATCTCGTATGATAGTAATTCCGTGAGTTCAATAGACATTTTTCCAATATATAGTAGCTCAGATCGCTTATATGACAGTGCTAATAATTCAGCCAATTCTACAGTTAATAACAATCATTAACAAGCCAATGAATGATTAGGTAATAACAATACTAAACCAGCCTAATTTACTGTTAGTAACAAGAATAAATTTGATTTGTATGATGAGGGTATAACGTCGTACTTAGCCTTCTTATGTTATGTCACTCATATGACGGGTGCTAGCCCAATGGGTGAAAGAAACCACCCTCGAAACTGTTGGCAATAAACTAAGATAAGACGAGACATATACAGGACGATCACAGAATGCAATATCCTCCAACTATCCACTAACAATAATTAACCAGCCCATTATACAGACAGTTTATAGTAATTTTTATTATCTAATCCATTCTACCGACGGTTTTTAGTAACAATAATAATCCAATCCACACTTGGAGCCCATTGACCGACAGCGGATTACAATGACAGTTCATCTTATTCTACACACGGTCCGTGGGCGTGGGTCAGGGGTAAATGTGTCGACCTTCTGATCCTCGTACTTCTATGTACCGTTCGGGGGTTCGAATCCACCAGTCGAGCTCAAGTATTTGAATGAGTCCCACGATATGAATCCGGCAATAGCGGAAGCCGTCAGAAGTGGACATTCCGTTGTCATAGCGAAATATCCTTGAGGAGGAAGTCCAAATCAAACAAACAAACATTCTACAGAGAGTTTTCAATAATAATAATTCGGGCCATTCTATTGACAGTTTACAAAAATAATAATAATTTGGCTCATTCTACTAATAATAAAATATTATAATAAAATAATAATACTTTCCTGGAAATTGTATGTTGATTAGAAGATGAGAATTATAAACTATACACACCTTTGACACAGACATAGCTGATGAACGCGATGGAAAGGTACAGTTGTTTTTCGTTCCTTTCACAATATTTTCCAGAAACAAGCCAAAGATGGGATTTGTCACAGAACTGACGACCGGAACAAAGTCTCGTCAGTTCGCGATAAGCGACGGTGTCACAGTTTCGCCCCTTCGTTCGGCACATTACTTCCTTTATCAATATGACACTTCCGGTTGCGCAGAATAAGCCTTGTTCATCTTCTTCGCAAACATTCATTTCACATTCTCCATTAGCACCTGGAATGGAAAAAGAATTTATTTTAATACTATGTATTATTCTTATAAAAATGACGACACAAATCTTTTGTATTAACATAGATTTATGGTATTTGTCATCAGCTCCACGGTGAGAAAGCAATGCATATGATGGTGTATGATGGGCACATGCAGTGAACCACACATCTCTGCGATTTTTCTTTAAAACTTGTATAATTGTCATATTAAAAAAGGCAGCAATTTGTGGGAATGACATTTTATTTTCTGGTTGCCAGTGGTGATGTTTCATAATAGGCTCAGCTGGTTAAGGAGCGGAAATATATCTAGTGAATTCTGGATTAAGTACCATTCGGAGGGATTTTTGCACAATTAGGAGTTGGGATAGCAGGCCTTGAAATAGATCGGTGAAGATTCACAAATGCTCCCAGAGAATCTAGATATTGCAGCATATGTACATGTGATAGAAGATCAAATGCATTTTGTTTTTGTATGCCCTTTTTCTGAAGATCTTCGTTTGGCATTGTTCCCCGCTAAGTTTTTAAGAAAGCGAAATTGACAAAGATTAATTTAATTCATCTCAAGTTAAAATCGTTAAGATCTTTATGCGCTGGTTAAATTCTGTCACGCAGCACGAAGAAGGAAAACACAATAATTACAGTTGACTCCGTATCTAATGTAAAAGTAGGATACCTCTGTACCTGTCTAACTATATTACCCTATAACTTCTAGCAGTTGGGACACTCTAATTTTTTGACAATCCATATAAATAACATGTAAGACCCCCTGCGGTAAGGCCTATTTCTCTGTCCCAACTTCTAGAAGTTATAAGGTATGTCTGCTTTGTTAAATGTATCTGTATTCAGACCTATGGTGTTGTATGCAAATAAAACATCATATTTAAAACTGGTTTATTTTCGAAGGATGGGAGTTTCGATAGAAATAACGGTATAGATAAACCTTCACCGGTCACTGGTCTATTTTCAACAAATCCATATCAAGAAAGAGATGAGAAAATATGGTGTCTACTATAACTTTTAACAGGTGAACTGATTATGGTCAAATCGACCTAATTAATTGCTGCTCTCTCCTGATAGTGAAGATAAGGAATGGACATGATAGCCAGTTCCTACTACAGAACATAGGTTCAACCACACCGTTTCAATGTGAACTGGACGAAAGGGGATATATGGTTCTTTGAAAAGCTCTTAAAGACAGTAAGCACAAGAGCTTGACCTTATGCTAATGATATATTGCCATAATATACGTTATACGCACAAAAAACCCTTCCCGTCATGTCCAATTTACAACTGCCAGGACTTTAGACGCTAATAAGTGGTGATGAACAACAGAAAAAATGTTAGTTTCTTACACCTAAACAACATTTTTTTCTTATCTCTTTGCTTGTAAGTTTCGACGTTTAAATCAAACAGCTCAAGGAATAATAAGACCTGATTGGATGGCAGGCTTACAGCTAGAACCAGAAACACACTGGTCCATTCCAGCAGCACCAACCTATGTCATTGAGACCAAAACATCGAGCTCGTCAAAGCTCGTACATTGGGATTCTTTTAACCTACCATGGCAGCTGACAGAAAACACGAGTGAATGTGTTTTACAGAGACGCTAGTTATCGCCTGTGATGTATTATAGGAGCATTTGTACTTGTCATTTTAAAGAGATTTCCCTGTACACAGAAGTTACACTTTGAACTTTGGCAAAAGCCGCGGAACGTGATAAATCTACTAATGGTTTGGTCAATTTAATAATATCCCCTCTGAAACATGAGTGGCATATTACCATTTTAATAGGTTAGACCTCTAGGTGTACCGCAGTTGACCACAATTATCCTCCTCAATTTGCAGTGTACATCTGTATATATTTTTAAGTTGATAAAGGTAGACAGAGTTAACTGTATGCTTTCCACCGGAGGCAACCCAGAAACTTTAAATCAGCAGGATAAACACTTTCCTCTCCCTTAATTCAATGTTTATACACGTTACATTTTTCCAACGGTTTTACTTCGGACAAGATATATAATTTAAGTTTGTTTGTGCGATTGCGGTTTAACGTCGTACTCAAGGGTATTTCACTTATATGGCCATGGGTCATAACTTAAGATAGCGAGCTCATTTTTGTCCACAAAAAGTTTTTGAATACCAATTTTATTTTGGAACAATGTTAAATAATTGCAGTATTATAAGTCAAGTGTGTTATTTACATGAGTGTCTATGGATACGCCAGTAGTAATACCATACACATGACCATACAACATAAACTCGAAATATTTTTAAAACGAAAGTTGAGTATAATATTCAGTATAATTCCGGATCATAAATGTCCACTGGTTACAGGTAATGCTGTATATCGACATCATTCGCAATATATTCAACAAAGTCGGCAGCCGGGATAAAATAATCCATTGGGGTTAAGCTACGAATGTGTTTATAACAAAATAATTGTGTATATTCCCATGCACCGTGCGTGTGTAACGAGGTCACGTGGGCTCCATCGTTAAGCGGTATTCGGTATGACGTGCTGATGGAAGTTACGTGTGCAGGGACCAGGGTAGAATGATCCATCGTCTGAGAACAGATGGAGTGCTATTATATCACACTTTGACAGGGCGGAGTGTTTCAACACGTAACGGTAACAACAACAACGTCATGTTACATCAGCCTCGTTAACGGAACTGCTCTTCAGAGATCTGTCAAACTATTTATTTCGCAAGTTACAGTTGTGGGAAATAAACAAGCCAGTTATATGCAAAACAGCATCGTCCAGGCAACTGAGATTAAACATTTGGCAGGATTCAGAAAGCCAAATTGCGTTCAGCCGCATCATTATATATCAATGTAATGCGGGCGGAATGTTTTGACCATCCTTTGCAAAGCGATATATCATATGTTAAAAGTCAAAAAGCGCTACATTTCAATATCATTATCTGTTATGTTCATCAATTTTACACGTGCTGCATTCGTGAATTACAAAGCTAAGGCCCGAAAACCCGGTGTCACGATTTATTTATTCCTTGCAAAAGTAAAACAGCTTAGGTCTGACAAAGAGGATTTTGGGACGTTGTGGGTAAAAACAGGAAACTCTATTCATATTGACTGCCTACTGACGCTATGGGGGTCCTTCTTACTGTCATATAAAAATACCACATCGCGTTAGCGTAACATGGGCCGCGAAATCCATACCAGGGAAGCGGCCCTACAACCACAATTTCAAACAAACAAAGCGTAACAGAGCTTGCCAAGGCTAATGGTTTAGCTTCTTTGTGTATTTGATAAGAATTAAGTCACATGAGCGGACCCTGAAAGTGTAAGTAGCTCACGTCGCTGCTACGCCGTTTTGGTGTAAAAACACAACGTCAGTATAGTTATGTTGAACGTACGTTTCAGACATCATATGTTATACCTAGCATCAGTGTGCTTGTTTTGTACCAGTGACATCATTAATCAACATGTTTTCTGTCATCCGTTCGGCTGGCACACACCATCATTTGTATGGCATGTGAATCACAACTTTAAATCAAGCAAACAAATTAGCTTATATCTTTTAGCATATAGTTTGGCAAACAAAGTGACATTGAATCTAGTAATTCATTACGGGTGCTAAGCCTAATGGGAGAGCTTAGCGGGATAGCGTGAGTTGGCAGCGTCCGATGAAAACTAACCGTCCATGTAGCGTTTCCCAAAAGACAACCCGATTCGTTTCAAGCGTATCTAATATCCCTCCGCAAAAAAATCAAGATGCCGTTTTCTGTGCAAGATCAGACGTACATACAATGGGTACCACGGTCTCTCTGTGGAACTTGTGACTATAGCTTTCACGGTTCAACCGGATTTCCTTTCATGTTGAGCACTGTTCGCTTTGACTTGATTCCTGTAGACATGTGTTTCAGAACTAACGCCAAAGAGAAGCCAATTTAGAATCCGACCGTCTTCTTGGCAGTCTAAAAGCAATAAAACTGGTCACCCTAGGGCTCTATATAGTCTGGCACCTGATATTTTAGAACGTATCTTAAGAAATGTTTCGACGCGTCTAAGCTGGAGGTTGGCCAAAGTGACCGGGACGTAAAGGTGAAGACTCGCTCAGGAAACATTGCAGACAAAGGATAAAGGTCAGAGTAAACCCCAAGGGTGAGTAATGGCTGTTAGGCTGGTTATCATAGCCGACAATAGGGGCAAAAGCACCACGGGCTACTATCATCAAAACAAGTCCACCAACATTATGGTAACACACAGTCTTTTGAAAGAAAAACGCTGCAGGCAATATAAGCCATATTGGTTAATCACATATACAGAAATTATGCTGGACGAAAGTAGAATACTTCATTTAAGACCATTTCGTATAAATAATGAGCCATTATAGATCATTTTGTTTTTCCGTTGGGAATTCAAGCGAAAATAATTTGTTCTAACGGAAAACCTCAAATAGAAATGTGTGAATCATAACTCAAATTACGTTTAACTCCTACTATTATTATGAACCCTCAGAATATCTCATTATATCCGTCAAGCTCTGTCCCATTAACTACTGCAACTGATTGTTCACTTAATTATCGAACAATTTATTATTCCAGCCAGAAAAAAGTAAAGTTTTAAAGACCCATTTATATATTGTTTGTTTGTTCGTTTGTTTGTATCTCTGTTCCTTTCTTAATTCCGCTGGAAAACAGACAAGAAAACTCATAACACCTCATCCCCTCTGCGATTACCCATGCCACATATTGTGTGATTCATTTATATATCCGATATCCGACAAAAACTTTTACTATACTTGACCGTTCCATATATGCGGTTCCGCATGGATTATCATTATACTTGGTCACCTTATCTCCTATTTACTCCTAAGTCTACACATGAATATTATATTTAATATCTTTAAGTCCGGAATAATAAAGTTATTGGGTTATGTGATAATCATATTGTCATGTCTGGGATTAGTGAACGTAACCTGCTGTGATTAATGCACAGGTAGTTCCATTGACCACGGATAACCAACGAAGCCCATAATGTTTATGACTTGTATCGGCAGAAGTACCTTTCTTATTATAATTTGGATTCGCGAGCTCGATAGCCCATAGCTTACCAATATACTTCACAACTATGAGCGACTAAAGCCATTATTTAGCTACCGTATAAATCTGATACAGTAAAATGTATTTTCGTACAAGTGCGCCCATTTGGCGGAATGATTGCCTGTTGCATTCCTGTCGATCCTATAATTGTGTCTTAATAACAATTCAATGAATATGAGTCTGAATTATCCTTTTTGAGGGTGTATAATAATAATTTTGTTCAATACAAGTAAATGTCCAAAGAAACCCTACCTTGCACATCACCAAATGGTTTTTGTTTTTATATTTATATAAATATATTATACGATATTTTTCTCTCGTCATAGGTTTATACCGTGTATTGTAACTTGCTTCCATTCGGACCAAATATTACAGTGTGCAGTGACACACGTATCAATAATATACGTTCATTTAATTAGCCATAGAGTTTGTTCTGGTTACAACTGACCCATCGGAATGTGTATAGGCAGAATTAAGCCAATCGCTTTATGAGAGTATGATTGTAAGTGTAGCGATGATTTGGTGATCAATCGATTTTTTTCCGTCAAGGGCTTCCTTCGTCAATTATAAGTTAAAATCAATCGAATTGGAGCTGACATCGGCCGCACTGATTAGGCACTTTGCTGAAAGCTAGATAAAGGTATAAATTGATTACGGCAACTGGGTTATCGGACTGGGCGGAATGATCCAACAAAAGCCGTCAATCAGTCGTCATTAAAGCGACGTAGATAAAGGAGAATTGTGTTATTAACATGGAGTGTGGTATCCAACAGACTGTGCTGCCGAACGAAGATATTATCAATGCGCTCGTCTGGAAAACTACTCCACGCGATACCCTGTAACTATAACTGATGCTTAAACCAGGGAAATCTATAATATGCTAGATAAGGCATGACTCAATTATATGCGCGATATTCCCCAAACAAATCCTCAACGGTACCCTATAACAGCACATCAGGTAACTATACCAGACAGGTCAGCATTCGCTTTGTAAAGCCAAAGCAAAGCAGACCATATTACAGAACATCAAATGTACATAAACCAACCGTATTGAATTGATCTTTTTTACAGTATGTTTCTTCATGTGTTTGTTCCTTTCTATTTGATATAACATTTGCAGTGTAGTCACATTATTTATAATGATATTTTTTTTTGTTGGCACAGAATTTGTGCATTAGCTGAGAATCCGATGTGTTAAATGTGTTTAAAATGAACCAAGTGTTCATGACTTAAAGAGGAGATTAAAGGTGGCTATCACTTTCACCACAGTATCGATCCGTCCGACTCTTATCTGGTTATCGATATTCAATTAGCACTGCTCGCTGATCAGCTTCAATACTACTTAAAGATGGCTCACGGACTAACCAAACGATATGTGGCAATGCGTTAATAATAAAACTAGTAGATTTTCATTGGATACTGAAGAATGCAATTTAAATCTCCATGTTTATAAAAAAAATGTATATATACATGTTTTAATGTAGAAAAAGAATGCTGGGATTTGAAGAAAAAAAATGGTTATTAAGAAATAAAATGTTTAATGTTCACAAAAGGGTATATGCAAGCCGCCTCCAATTAAGAGTCATCGTGGGTTAAAAGGCGTAGTGGTGTGGCTCAAAGCTGCCCGGAATCATTCAAAACATTAAATAGAGAGAGGAGTACTACTATCTTTAAACGTGATTCAAAGTTAGATCTGAGCTACCTGGACACCATTGCCTGAAACGAATAGCTTTATTATAAAGAAGCCATACAGACGAAGCCTATTTCATTTTCCACGTGACGATGAACAAAACTTGTATAAGAGAGTGTCTGGTATTGATAGGATTGCTGCATCTCTGTGCTTTAGGAAACTGGCGCTATTCACGACAGAGACAAGACTTGGTTTGGACCACTGAGGCAATTCGCGACAGAGACAATAGCTGGTTTTGACCACTGAGGCAATTCACGACAGAGACAATAGTTGGTTTGGACCACTGAGGCAATTCACGACAGAGATAATAGTTGGTTTGGACCACTGAGGCAATTCGCGACAGAGACAATAGTTGGTTTTGACCACTGAGGCAATTCGCGACAGAGACAATAGTTGGTTTGGACCATTGAGGCAATTCACGACAGAGACAATAGTTGGTTTGGACCACTGAGGCAATTCACGACAGAGACAATAGTTGGTTTGGACCACTGAGGCAATTCACGACAGAGTCAATGGTTGCTTTTGACCACTGAGGCAATTCACGACAGAGACAATAGTTGGTTTGGACCACTGAGGCAATTCAAGACAGATACAATAGTTGAGTTGTACCGCTAAGGCAATTCACCACAAAGACAAGATTTGGTTAGGACAGTTTGGGATGTTTACGACTGCGACAAAATTTGGTTGGAACGGTTGTGGATGTTTACGACTGCGACAAGATTTGGTTAGGACGGTTGGGGATTTTCACGGCAGGGCATGATTGTGTTTTGACCGTTGAGGCTATTCAGGAAAAAAAAAATAGATTTCGTTTTAGTGACAGCACAATTCACGACAGAGAGCAAGGTTTGGCACTGACCCAATATACATGATCTATATCCTTAATTTCTTCAATAATACAGTCGTTATTTGGGGAAAACACTTTCTTATATAGTTTCATCAGATTTAAGTTCAGATTTTCAAAAAAAAAGTTAAAATCGGTCCAGGAATCGAACCCATAAACCTTAAAGTTAGTCACCGAATCGCCAGCAGAAAGTGCTGGCCACCTAGACCACTCCCCCCCCCCCCCCACCCCCACCCCGATAGATAACGTATATTTTGTGTCTGGGGCTCCTTTGACTAAGGGTAGTTTGTTTGAAGAGCATCAATGCTGTATTTAGTTAGCACTGGAGGAAGATTAACTTTCCAAAAGTATCAAAACACTTGACCTTTTATGGTTGTGCTAGTGTCCATTATTGTTGGAATACACCGCCATCATATAAGTGAAATATCCTTGAGCACGGTGTAAAACTACAATCAATCAGTGTATCTGCGTAGAGAGACAACATCGAACTCTCTGATGTACCGTATACAGACAGACATACAGGTCTCTCTAGTTTATATACATGAGGATATATAAACCTACCCGACCTCTGTGCGTTGGGACAGTGGTATCATTGATGTGTTGGTAATGTGGAAAGGGCAGATCACTCGGAATTAGTTATTTGGCTGAAGGTTCAAATTGGACACAGATGGGTCAAAGATTGAATTAATCAGCCTTTATTCCCTTACACAACGGAGGCAGTTCACTAGAGCATATCGTGATGAGACTATAATGAGGTCCCCAAGGCAACATACAGGCAAGTTAATTGAATAATGACCGCGAAAAAAAAACATATTCCGATAATATTCCCAGTTAAGATCCGTGCCAATTTGGCCACACAGCAAATTGCTCCAAATTGCGTAAAACAACAGATTGCATAATTAAAATATGACGGGGTATAAAGCCAAACAGGAAATTAATAGGTTGTTTTATGACCACAAATTAATCGTATACGGTAGACTGGTAATGGACTAATGGTACGGATTTAATTTAGACCCGTTAATGAGCCATGTGATAAGGATGGAATAATCGTCTGACTTTAAAACCATTTAACACGATACTCCTGTTTGTTTGCGTACGCTGTAGACCTACTTAAAGAGGAAGAACAGGGTTTTTGACACACTTTAGTTTCTTTTCGTCTTATACTAAAGTATTTTCATTTCATTTTTCTCAAACGCAGTATAATGATTATTTTTAAATGTCGGAAGTAACCCATTTTGTTCACAAACACAGAAATTTTAACATTACGCTAAATGAGTGCTTTATACACAAAAAATATTTACATTATGATATTTTTGAATGTTTGGAAATGTTTGTATCGCTCAAAAATATCTCAATCTACAATGAAACATTTCCCCAGTCTGTTTCCTACATATTTTTAGTGTAGAGAAAGAAGACATTGTTCGTCTCCACCCGGCGATTTAAATCAGGCAACCTGACCAGGTCGTACAATGACAAGCTTTCACTGGGTTCGTTCATATAGTCTAATTTCTTGGTCAAACCCATTTTGTAACCATCAAGTACTACCTAGCTTTTTTACGCAGACTGTGAACTGTGGGATTAACCCGCACCATGAGTGTCTTACCAGGAAATGACGAAGGTGCGCTACTTTTACAAGCATGAACATTTTAAAATGTGTTATGTAGGTCAACATATTATTGAACATTGTAATTCATTTACAAATGATTAAACTTGTTAGTATTTTTATAATTTATTTGATTTGGGTGACTAGTATCTTTAAAAAGGGAATTGGATTGATCTATAGCTGAATTATATCAAAACATAGTCCCGGTGTACTTATACGACTGTTGTCTCGATACGACCGCACAATTTACGCCCTATTTTAGCGGATATTACTACATTTTGACATTCAAAATGGTACTAAATTTATGACCAGGCGGGCTGTATGATAGGCATGGAGGTAAGCCCGCTTCCGGTTTTAATCAAATTGGTCAAAGAATCTGGCCCAATAGGGATACTGTCTGACATATTCATGCCTGGTCAGTAAACTATAGTGGCGAGGTTTACTGTTTCAAATAACGGCGTAGTTATACACATAACATGCCGTAAGCCTTTGTGGCACTCCGGCGGCGGTTAACAAAATGTTCCTTCTTCACAATATTGATATAAGACTATAGTGAAAGCAAACATTTTAAATGTGCAGCAATGCTTATGGAGATATTATTTTGTCAAAGAAAAGTTTAAAACAGCAAAATAACAGCATAGAAAAAATATATTGTTTGGCGTAAGCCCCCATTTAGGGCTAGGCCTACCTTAATGTTTAAGTCAAAGTGTTCGTGAACAGGTGACGTCTGTATACCGATATTAAAATGTAATTGTTCTCCGTTATAGGCCTACTCAATTTGAGAAAAACAAAATACTGACAAAGACTTTATCTTTACATTTCTATGAAAGCTATGTCCAATGTGTGAATGACATCACACAGGCGACACGTATGCGGACAACACATGAATATATAGCTCGGGATTGCCCTTTGCCTCTAGGAGCGCCCGGGCAACACAAAGTTCCCTTCAACCGCCATGCTGGGCTTTAAGATTTATTCTCCCATACATATCTTGCCTATATTTTCGAAACAAGGGTTTTTCAAAGCAACAATTTGGTTAAATCAGATGACACTTAAGGATTTGTATTGGTTATACAATGTTCGATGCACTTAACAAGAGTACCGGTATTCAATAACACTCAACGAGAGTATATAATTAAATCAAATGTACACCCTTGGAATATTTCAAACGTAAATATCGCCTAATATTCAGCGTATATAATACAGGAAAAGCATTGGTGAGT
>JAVFBX010204515.1:0-12366 GCA_034783855.1 Mopalia kennerleyi | reverse complement strand
ATTACAATTTTCTTTGTTTGTTTGATTAATTGATAATTGCTTAAGTCGTATACTCAAAAGTATTTTATTCACATGCTGACAAGGTTGACGTAGCTATAGGTGCTAATGGATTACCATTGGAAAGAGTTATGCTATACGCAAACAAGATCTGACTCCTTTCGTTAGTTTAGGTAATCTCCAGTGATATGTGATGGAATCTGGAGTCATCCATAGGAAATTTAATTAAAGAATTATATGCATGAATTATTCAAACAGAATTATGTTACATGTACCAGTTTCTTAATCTATTCGAGAATTTATATTTTTAAACGTTAACTAGAAAAGTGACATTCACATACAGCAGTCTTTGACAAATTATTCCATGAAAATGTCTGACATTAATCAAAGCATTATAAAGTTTTCAAATTGGACAGATGTTATCTTGTTACGCTTCAAAAACTTATGGATTATATATTCCTATAGCCATTATTATTGGGAAAATAAGCAGTCACCTTTGATGATAGCCCTTGTCACTAAAGTATCTTCAACTTCTGATTGTATTAACCAAGCCAAGAACAATCGTTCTGGCAATAGTAACGTATTATACTTCAAGTTCATGTCCCATAAGTACAAGAGTCATAACTACCAATTGCCATGTAGGTGGTTTTGTGTACAGATATGTTTTTTTGTCATTATTAAAACTTAAGACAAAACAACTTAAATCCCTGTGTGTGATTTGTGTTCTAAAGCAAGGTAAACTAAGAGGAAATATAATTAACTAAAAAACAGAAACACATGCCCCAGTTTGTAATGTGTAAAAGGTAATTGATTAATGTATTGATTGAGACTAATAATGTAGAAAAATTATTTCTTTGATCATATATTTAGATCCAGAAGGATTATGCTTGTCAAGATACATGCTATTTTTGCCTGTGTTCAACAGATCTATTCTTGGTCCTTTCGGGATATTATGACAAACGTGATAACGACGAGGCTTACAGCGTATCTTCACTGATCTTCCCTTTTTTGATAACGATAATTTAAGTCGAGATAAGATCATGGATGATCTCCGAAATCTTCATTGGACGACATTGAAATATAATTATTAATTATGAATTATTAAAATCGCAGGCACAACGATTTAACCCATTTCGAGAAATGGTGTTTTTTTAAGGACTCAACTTGTTAATTTTCAAGTGTGGTTGGTGGATAAAACTGAGAATTTGTAACACTGGCAAAATTATTTCACAACCTTCTTGATTGATCAAGTAATATTGGCGTAATTATTCTAGCCGATGGAAACAATGCGCGTCTGACTAATGTATAAAGGCAATACGACTGTGTACAAATGCCGCTGACAATTAGTTAATTATTTAATAAACATCGGCCTCGTTGTACTCAACACATGGTTTTGATTTAGATTTTTTGTTCATTCCGCAAAAAGAACTTAAATGGACAACGAATTCATCATTAAAGATTCCTAACACTTTTACCTTATCTCCAATACATATAGTTTTCGATCTTCAACAACGTGATGTCTAGATTACAGTTGTCAGCAAACATCTAGACCAATTAATTACCATTTAATGTCTATCAAAAGGGTATATAGACACTTAATACATTACTGTCAACGTCTGGAAGAGGTGTTAAGAAACTTCAAGTGTTGGGACCTGGGTTATCGTATGATTTGTAAACATCAAGCTAAACAACTGTTTCTTTAATACTGATTGATGTTTTGGCGAAACTTTATATTTTCGAAGTGCCCAATAGAGATAGGGCCGATGAACGCCAAACTATATATACGGAGATCAGCCATTACATGACATTACATTAAAGCACACTTTACAAATGAAGCATACAGACAAAAGAGAGAAAAAAGAATGGTACAAATAAATAACAGTACCAGGTTGCCCCGTCTTATTGGCAGAAAGAAATTGATTTTACTTACAAAGATAATTAACGTTTATAACTATGGTCACTCCCCCCCCCCCTCGTTGTCACACCCTTATTAATCACTTCTTTGATTGGAATACTATAGTACGAGTTACAAACGTATACAAGATAATTTGACGACTAAACAACCAACACCGAACCATCAAGTTATTAACAATACCAAAATGTTATTCAGGTAATCAACGAAAAGTACAGAGTTGTTTCTTCCCTTGGTCACAGACATAAGCAAGGTCTGCAAACGTTTGTGAAACGACTGCAATCACTGTAAAACGACAGGTTAAAACTTTAACACGACTAGTCATCAATGCAGATTACATTGTTGTTTCTTCTCCTGATCACAAACACGAGTCTGATCTACAAAGGTTTGTTAAACGTCTGATACGAAATAACAGCTCTATTTGAATACATCAGTAGTTGCAGGACCTATACCATTCAGCTTTCCCGGGCTGTCAGATTTTTAAACTGGATGTAAGTTAAAACAAGCCATCATTAAAGATCCAGATAACTCGTGCAAATTGAATCAGTTGTAGTATTATACTCCATCCGTTAGTCTTATAAAAACATAGCCCGATACATTTGACTTCCATGCTTGCCACAACAGAGCATACCGATGCGTTGCAATCTTACAACTTATTGATTCTCATATTTGACTTGATTTTAAGCTTGGCTGTTTTGGACCAGCAATCTATTGCCTAATTCATTGAGAGTTAATCTATAAACATTTATAAAAAAAACATTTCTTTTCGGGTTGAATAGGGTAAAGTTGCATTTTTCCACAACAAATATCCAACAAAGCCTAACAATTCACATCAATTGGCGATTGTCCATCTAAATAAAATAAAAAATACACTGATGTAATGAAGAGAGTTTATAAGAATGCGCGATGAACCACCTCTCTGGCATTAGATATTGAATGACTCGGTAATGACCAGACATAATTTAACTACAATGTCATCTTGATGTATTGTCTAGTGAACGTTGCCAATAATTCGAGCATTGGATAAGACAGCGTACGGACCCGATGCCAAAACATGCTTATCTTAAACATGTAAAGACTTTGATTATTCATACTGATCAATTCCTATAGCCCAAAGTAAATTTATATTCGTTTAAATAATGTATTTATTCGTTGCGTGTAGAGAAGTATACTATTTTAAACAATTGAGAAGTCTGGACGATATCTTGGGAATGATGAAATGTGTATGTATGAGATAATACCATGCAGAATTTAATCAGAGGAGTTTTTTTAACAGCGTTTTTTTCCATTCACATTATATATGATTATGATCTAAAAATATGAAAATGACGATAAAAAACTAGCTGTTCATCCTGGCACAGAACACGAACAATTAATGACCATATAGATTTTTTTACATTAGTTTATAAAGTGCATTAATATTCTGTAAAGGCATATATAGACTTTTACTCAATCAATTGTCAGAAAAAACACACCTGATTGGATATGGATAGACATAAACAAATGTGTTATTCACAAAATTATTCACACTCCTAAATTAGTACGGTCTGAAAATGTTAAGCTTATACTAGTATAGGGAACATTCTCGACTTCACCATGTCCAATCGATAGGGTCGTTGCCATCTTTAGCCATAGTAACAGACATATAAAAGACATAAATTTGAACTTTTCCACACTTCAAATTTATTTGAAACAAAGATAAAGATATATATATTTGATAAAGAGAATTGAGATAACTAATTGAGATAACTAATTAAGAGTTCAATACACCTTGAATCTTTCTATGGATAGCATTAAATAAAGCCATATTGGACGCATATTGGTTGCTAGCTTGTTTAAAAAGAAATGTAGGATTTTTGTCTGTCATCATAACAGTTAACAGTCCATCAGTCTTCATGATAGGATATCTGCTCAAAATCAAATCTGCTTTTGGCAAGAGCATCATACTCTCTTATCGTTAGTGTAGTTTGAATCCTTAAGCGTGTAGACTTTCGAAGATAACGAAGCTCTAACCCTCGAAAAATACATTCAACCAACTACTGATTATTGATCATTCTAGCTACTATCGCCACACTGGTTCTTTTCGTTATTGTTATTTACAGTGAAGCACAACTTAATGGAAGTGTATTCGCTGGTGCCAGCATTTTCAGATTTGGCTAGTGTTTGTTTAATAGAATGTTATGCCCAGGGATTGGCGATAACGGTTGAACTAAACCAAGGGTTAGGAACTAAAATGGAATTACTAAAACGTCCATCATGTCCTCTCGTCTACAGTCATGAAGACTGGCTCTTTATTTCGTGAGGTAGAAAAAGTCTGGAAGGATTCTGTTTGTGCTCAGTACAAGTTTAGTTTCGCTGTGTTCATCTGATCGGGACTTGACCCTTTCGGGACAATATGATAATCGTGTTAACGAAGAAGACTAGGGCTCATCTCCGCTGAAAAGCTCTCTGTTTAATAAAGGCCTCTGAGGTCAAGAGGAGAGAGGATAACCCTTTTACGGAGTATCGTTTAGCAGAAGTAAGTTACCCGCTTTACGATCTAAGGCCATTTCGAGAAAGTTTTTTTTCAAGGGTTCAACATGTAAATGTCCAAGAATCACTGATACTCATTACCATAACATGTTGACCAACAAATGTCTCTTTGAACTGTGTAAGCCACTTTGTGCTGTCTACCAATCCTTTTATCTGTCTTCATTTGTTCAGTCCCTTCAAAATACTAACATTAAGGCTCTCAAAATTGTATTTGTGTACAGTTTTCTTGTGTTTCGTTTCAATACAGATACAATTTGCTTGATAACAAAGCCAGTTAATTGGCATATAGTATATATATACATACTTGTAGTACATAAACGACCAGCGCCTGGACGAAATGAGAGGAATTTCTTGTTTTGAAACGGCAGTGGGAGGCTATTTATCAACGGCTATACGTTTATTTTAACATGGACCATCAAGAAAACTAATAATGAATGCTATCCTTACGCGCTGTCCGTGGATCGATGCTAAAGGGTAAAAAACTAAACAAATGTAACTCAATTCATTGTAGTTCTAAATTTTTCACAGTATATATACTGTGTGTTGCCGTGTCACAGTTTACTGATCTTCTTGCAGGACTTCATTTGAAACTAGCATCAGACACATTAATTTAAATATTTCTTATAAGCGGAGTTTTTGATTTTACGCTTAAAACCAGTATTCTACTGACCAAGGCTTTTCCTGTACACTTTTACAGTTCTACGTCTACCACGTAACAGTTTTACTGCTTTTATTCATAGAACATGACTTAGGCTCATCTTCAGTAATCACCTCTCTGTTTGATAAAGGGAATAAGATCAACGACAGAAAATTGGATTAGCCCAGAGACCTTTTATAGACGACCTTCAAATAGAATTAAGTTACAAGTTCAGCGACAGTAACCCATTTCACGAAAGGATGTTTTGATAAAGGGTTCGACGTATCAATGATCAAGTGTTTCTGATATTTCATTGAATAGATTTTGGAAAAACTATTCTTGAGAATCGGTAAACCTGATTTCCAGTCATATAAAGCCGAGACATGTGTTTTTGTTTCATCTTGAACAGTATATTTATGTATATGTGTGGTACAAATTTTATTTCAACATATAATACCACGATTTTTTTATTAACTCGGCTGGTTCTATTTGATAAATATTGCACTGATATAATGATGTAAGGCTGCAGACTTGATTGTGTGTACGTGAAACGTGAAACGTTGTACTGAGCATTAAGATTCTACAAGATATTGGGTCTTTTACTGCAATACCGACAGGTCGATAAACCTCTGTCTTAGAAACCTTGTTCTTTCGTCAAAAAAGGAGAGTTTTTAAAGTGGAATTAAATCTGACTTCAGGCAATTTCATTTCCATTCATCCTGTTTCAATTCCCCATAAAAATTATATTTCCAGCATTATGAAAGCGCTTCACAAATTGGTTGTGCTATAGTGTCAATTATTGTTGGAATATACTGTCGATATATAAGTGAAATACCGTTAAGCACGGCGTAAAACATCAGCCAGTCAATCAATCAATCAATCAATCAATCAATTCCCCATATGAGGTTATGTCACCCCTTCACGCTTTTGAGATTACGTGTCGTCAGTTTGTGGTCTTATGATATACCCACTTTGGCCATTTCATGTAGTTGATATTTGAGCTGTTAACACTTTAGGGATTTTCTGAAACCCCGGAACAAATAACCAGTAATCAATATAACTGTTTTGATCTGAATACTAGAATACGAAATCACGCGATAACGGTGTCAGTATCAACACACAAACGTTCTCTTACGTAAACAAAGAATATGTTTACCGACAATTGTGTTTTTCAGATGATCAATATAAATTACATTAGTTTTTTTTTTCTTGTCTCCTGACGATACACGCAAGTCAGATCGGAAAAGGTTTATAGCACCGTTGTTGGGAAGTATAGAACAGTTCATATGAACTACATTTGTTCGGGCCGATATTACTCCGCTTTCTCACATTTTCTAGCTTTAAAATAGCCTTGGCAGGTAAAATGAAAACGGATACGATTCATTTAAAACGAACCATCAGAAAAGAATCGGAAAAATTATTCACGTGGAATAAGTGACATCAATACGCACTCCCCTTTTATCCAAGCTAAATGGTTAGGAGAAAGTTAAATAAAAAATATATCTCAATTCGTTCCACTTCAATATTTGCCACAACAGAGTATTCAGCTGTGTTTCAATTTCACAGTTTATACCTCATGGATGAGACAGTTATCACTATTTGTTTTACAATAAGAACCAACATCCCATTTACAAATACATTTCGGCAAATTCTGGATTTTTTTTGGTGAACTGTTTTCATACCAGGCTGGTATATGTCTAATAAAGTTTGACGATAGTGACGGAATTGGCGTTAACGTCTGAACTAAACCAAGAGTTAGGAACAAAAGCGGAATGAATATAATTGCCAAAACGTCCACCAGGATCAAGTGATTCCAGCGACACTGATAGAAAATACTCCTTCATTCAGTGATTGAGACTAACGATTTCTTGCGTGAGTTGGCAAGGCCTGAAAGGATAATGTTTGTGACGAGTACACGTGTATAGTTTCGTTGTGTTCAGGGGCTCGATGTCTTGACCCTTTCAGAATATTCTGACAAACGTGTTAATGAAGAGGACTAGGGCTGATCTCTGGTGATCAGTAGCTATCTATTTGATAAAGGGGGTTGAGGTCAACGGAAAATCGGATAAACCCAGAACTCACGACTGTGAAGTAGAATTAAGTTACAAGCTTAAGGATCTATGGTCAATTCGAGAAAGCGAAGGTTTTTAGCGGGGGTAACATGTCAATGTTACTGATTTACATTAACATAAACTTTTTAACAAAAATTTTCATCGATTATTTGTTAACTAAAATTTAAAATGAAATATTTCTAAAGCTATAATAATTGACCGTTGCATGATTAATCTGGCTCTTGACATTTTCGCGCTTTTTTTTATCATGACTGTGTTTTCCTTAGGAACTATAATAAATAGAGCAGCTGTAGTATTAAGTTAGTCAATTAGATTTGACACTTCATATCTCGTAGTACCCAGACTGGTTTTCCTGTCATACTATTATTTCAGATGTCGTATTATGCTAATTTCCTATCTTGGATTCATGACAAATTTCACAAACAGTTATTCACCAGCAATTATTACACGAATCTGTAACATATATGGTGCTTGTTGGTAAAAAATAGTGGACTTAAACATCTGATAGGCTTTATGCCAATTGACAGCAAATCTTCCCGGAAGAAAACATTCTTGCCAGATAGTATCAATCAAGCACTATTACTGTATGATATGATACATGGCCCACGTCTGAAAAAATTGTAGGAGACCCTCGTGTATCTGTATCTGTATGTTTTGTTTGCATTATGTTACACAACTGTGTGAATGTAACGGATTTATTGTCTGGCCACGTCTCTCTTAAGAATATAGAAAAAAGATAAGAAGGCTAAGCGCCAAAAAATGGAAACTAGATATTACAATAAAAGCAGAGGGACTTGATTTCCAAACGGAACATGGTACAGGCTACTTACAGTAAATGCCAAAGTATATTACACATAAATAGGAATGATAGAAGGGAAATTGAGTTCATGTACAATTCGAATCAGTAATGATAATATTGACAAAGAGTTTTTTCATTGGGATGGTCATTTAGTACTGTTTTAAGTCTAACGTAAAGTTGACAAAATGATCTGTTGAAACGTTGGAAACTTGAAGCTCTGTGTGTTTAGAATTATACGGCTGGTGTATAATCGATCAATATTTGAACTGTTAATGTAAATAATATACAGGTTCAACAGGCCTTGACTCTTTGACAACCATATAATTTTATATTTCAGCTTGATGAAATGATAGGGATGTCTTATGTAAGTAAGTAAAGGCACAAAATCTTTAACTGAGATTGTAAATGTTCAATAAAAATATGTAATGTTTTCGTGCCCTTACGATATAAGGAAAACTAAATGAATGCACTGAATAGCCGCGTACCTATGCTAGATTTATATCTCAATTTGATTATAGCGTAATTGCTTAGAAACTATATACGTTATGCTGCTATTTAGGACATAGTTCGAGAAAGATTTCTATGCAAATTATTTTAGATTTTGTATTTTTGTAGGCGCAATGCTTTGCTATGGAAATATACTTCTAAAAACCCGTTCGGGGTCTTGTTGAAGGCCTATTATTGTGCATCGGCTTCTATTTCAATTCTATACGCTTGTCAGACAAAATTAGGCTCAGAAAACTCATTTACCAATAGACTTGTGTAATCGAAAGACTCAACCATATTAAGAATAGTTTACGTTTCGCTACACGAACTGTTTTATTCCACGTGGATCCAAAGTTGAAACCAGATACTACTATAAATTCCCTATTTCTATGTTTATTAGAAAACTGCTTTCAGCATCTTGTCATTTATTGCCCCTATAATGGGTCAGAGGTTTATAACATAAGGTCGAAGGTTAACAATGAAACAACAAATAGTATCCAACACTATCACTGAGCGTAAACAAAAACCGGAAGCGCAAGTGTGTAGATTGATATCGGTTTATACTGGTGCATCCGGACATGGCGTATGTCCACGGAAATAGAATTTACTCACATCACTGAAATAGCTGGTTGGTAATTGGTTGAAATTCGACATAGCATGGTGTAAGCAGCCAATATGGCACGCGGCACAGCTATAGTTATTGTCGTAGTAGTAAGTCGAAATTATCAGCATGATAATAATATTTACGATACCAACATGTTTGATCTGTATTAATAATAATTGGGATGAGATTTATATTTGTCATTTTAAAATAAATGATCTTTACCTCATTCCAGTCTTCCATTGTTTATTTCGAGCAAACGAGCTTTGTCTATGACCATGCTTGGGTATCATAAAGTAGTTTAACTGTGAATGCCAATTACTAATAGCTTTAGGAAACTTTTCAAAGCTATAAAGTAAAAATTTTCATAATCCGACAAAAAACAGCATTTATCTACACTCAGCCCATTATCAGGAAGAATGTAAGTCGGGATATATATAAATATATATTTGAAGAGCTTGGATTCTCAGGATTCCGAATACGTACATGTAACTTTACTGAAATACATTAATAACTGTGAAAGATATTGTAAATTGAATTAATGTCGACAGATAAATATACAGTGCATTTTAGGTGGTTTCTTTTTCAGAATATTATTATTATAACACCAAAAAAGTTTTTTATTTATAGAACGATATCCCATGAAATAAAATTGGTGTCTGACTTTTATTCGAAATTTTATTACATCTGTAGGAGTCGACTTTTTTCATTGTCTGGCCGTAGGAAGTCGTTTAAACAAAAACAACAACCACAAAATGTATTTTTCGGAAAACCAAAATTTGGAAAATCTAGGCTGACCTTTGGAAAAATGAGACAGCATTTTTTGTTAAGCCCACATTGTTCTCTTTCAAACTGTGATACATCTGAAGTCTCCAAAATTAACTGTTTTCGATTATTTAACACGTTTCGGTTTATAAGTGGCCCAGATAGCCATTTGCAGATTGGCTTGCAATGTAGTATACATTTAATCTAACGCTAGGGTCGCTTAGCCGATTGAATCTTACTTTTGATTTGTTATATATTTTGCTGAATACACATGTTAAATTCCCCACAGAAACGACATCATATTATTATGACAAAACATACAACATTGGGGAACCAACTGTTCTGAGATAATCCATTTGATCGCCAACACTTTGTCAATGAATGTAGTGCACTCACTAACGTAACTAAATTTTAGGCCGAACGTTTGTTAATTGTAATTGGTATACCAAAATATGTTTTTGTCAATATAATAAACTTTGAAGTTTAAATAAAGATTATAAAAGAAGATTGAATTTTCTTGGCCCAAGTGGCCCAGAACAATCTTTTATCAGATGGCATCAAATTGATTTAAATGGTTCACACTATGGTATCCTAATTATAGCAGCTACATGCAACCAAATCACGTTATCTGTATTTATGTAAAAAGGCCATTTTAAAACACAGTTCATTGTTTTTTATCTATATACTGTTGCTTTTTATCTTAGGCCTACTCGTTATCTGCATGAAATGAGCCAGCTCATTTTGAATAAAATGATACGTTTACATTGTTTGTAGAAGTGGATCAGTACTTAATAGTTTTACCATTAATTTTTAAAAAATCCATAGTGTCGCTGCACCATTCAAGTGTAAAAGGGACCTGAATCAGGTGCTTTCAAGTTTCAAGTTTTATTTTCACTCTAATCCACTCAGGGTGACACGAGAGGTACAGTGGCGGAAAGCACAATACAACATATTAATTATGATACAGTGCAGTTCCTTCATACACAAAAGCAGCAACTTTGGATAAAGAATTAAGGTTTCTGCTTGTAAATAAAGATTGAACTTTGGAAACACTTGGATTCCTTAGCATGTGTTCTGGAAAATATTTTTTTCGACGTTTTCGTAAAGCTGGACACTCCATTAGAAAGTGGTATTCATCACCAACTGCTCTTTGGTCGCATTTAGTACATTTTCCCTCATTTCTATTCTCTCTCCTCCAGTTTCTACAGGTAACGTATGATTAGAGGTTGCAAACCTAATAAGGGCATTTCGATGTTTTTGATTCGGGATTTGTAGGTATGCAGATGCCAGAAAATCGCATTTAAACATCTGATGCATTTAAACAGCTCAACACAAGAGTGTACAAAGGACATTGTATTGTTTGTCCACCACAGCTGATATACACCTCATAACACATTGAGCGATCAATATTCGACGCTAGGCTGCATTTATACTTCTTATTGAGTTCATTTGAAGAGTAATTTTCACCACAACGAGCCTTAAGGCCACACCACATTTTTTTATTTGGTTATTGGGCGATAAACTTGAAAATATGAAGTAGGAGGAAAGCAAAAAAGATAAAATTTTAGATTTTCTGCATTGTGGACAGGATTATCGCCATCATGCCTACACTGCAAAATGAGTATAAGATATTTTACGGAAAGGTTTTAAAGAGGACAACATGGTCATCTCCCAGCAAGACTGTTAAAGAAGCTACTCCTATTCCAACAATAAGAACGGCATTCGCTGTAGTAGTGGCGATAAATAGATGGCACACATATGATTTTGCATCAATTTCTGATATAAACGAAGATTAACTCTGCGATATAAATAGAGACAAAATGATGTGGCTTTGGCATCGTGCTCTTCCAGATTCTTTGCTCTACAAATAAGATTAAAATCTCCTACGTCAGACCAAGTAATGTATATCAGAAACAATCTTACATCACGCATAAAACCGTTAGTAATGGAACCCATTTGAACGACCCATGCCGACTGAGCATAAACCCTTACTTTACTTTACTTACTTCGTAGCAGCGTTTCGCCGTTATATTTTACACCGTATAATATGAATGATTTTGGGTTTTCTAAAAAGGAATATAAACAGTTTGTTTTTTTGTTGTTGCTATTTTGAGATGAGACTTTCTTATTCCCGGACGTGTTTCAGCCTGTAACATTTTCTGAAGTAGAATCTCTTCAAACTATAAAGAAAGTGTATCTCAAAATAACGCAAATATCGTATAATATGGTTCTGAAGGTTTCCCGGTACAACACATATAGTCTGAACTCTAGTAAGAAAAATGCCTGCTGGAGAATATTTCATAAAATCCACTTAGGTCTCCTTGATACAAGATTCGGATTAGAATATATTTCTGCTAGTTGTTGTGGGTAAGACAGACGGAGTTTTCAGGTCAGTGATCGGAGGGTATTCGGAAAAGAATAAAATCGTGTACACTTAGATGTACTGTCTTGGTGAACCTAGTACTTAACATTTCTTGGTAATGTTTATAATACAACTGTTTAAGGTAGGTCAAAATTCGAGGTCAAAATTTGTCTGTTTTTTTTTTATTTGTTAATACGAAAATT
>JAVFBX010204504.1:0-12366 GCA_034783855.1 Mopalia kennerleyi | reverse complement strand
GCTCGTACAAGATAAGTACGCATTAAATAATTTTCGTTTTTGCGGCATTATTTTAATTTATGAACAAACTTTGATACTACTTAAAATCGTAGCGATCTGAATTTATTGATAAAAGCTAATTTTGGGCGCTAGTGCCTCTTTAAGGGACATGTCACAGAATACACGTCTAATGATTCCAAACGTACTAAAGAATAACGATTGGAGTCGTAGAGATTGAATCAGAAGGCTATTTGTGGAGAATTGCATTGTTTATTACCCTATCACTCAGTCAGATAGAGGTGTCTTCATCTTTCAGTAATGGACAAGAAGTCCCTTGACCTGTCAGTCAGGTGTACTGAACGTCAATGGATCCAACTAGTCAAAGTCTTTGATCTCTGTTTAACGCTGATAATAATTGTACCAATTTATATATATATATACTATTATTTTTTCGAGTTTTCATGTGCAATATTATAACCTCTAAAATAATTATTATAACTGCAGTTTATTTTTGTTAACGGGGATTGTAATGGTTAATTGAAGAAGACATATGAAGAAACTCCAGGCATACGGCGCACTACCCATATTATCCTAACATCTCATTTATATCACTACGAATTGTATTGTCTTATATATTTCAAATGTTTGGTTTAATTTTCTATTCACTATTTTCTATATTCTATTTGGGAGTTACCTATTATGTACAGAAATCTCCACAGAAGAAAAACTTATGCCTAGATGGCCTTCAGCTTGTCAGAGATGCTTTTTCCTTCCCATGAGGGGGAGAATCTAGTTGTGCGGGACCATGCACACCTGTGTTATACTACAAGAACTATAACACGAGGACAATCGTAGCCTGGATCCACTCTTTGTAATTACATAGTCTTCATCCCTATGGATTATTTTACTGGACTGTGACATGATTTATATTGTATCTATAGAAACTTCCCTTGTTCGAACATCAACAGTTTGTATAGCAGGTAGTGTCTTATAGACGAGTCTCAGTGTACACACTTGACAGATAACACCTCAACAATACTTACTGCTCTGTAGAGGATAAGGCGTTGAAATGATTATAGTGTAACACCTAATTCAGATAACAGCAATCAAATTGCAAGGCATCATATATTTCCTACCTGTCTTCAGTAACCACCAATTTAGTGTTAAAAGTTGGGTGGTCTTTTCAAAGGATCATTGATAAAATGTCAGTCTATTTCATCTAGAGAGATTGTTTGTTACAAAAAACAATCTTCCTTGGTGAAAAACTGGACTTGCGTGGATCCGTAGTTCTAGATATTTTACTTGATATATCCGAACCAAGAATAGAAGCAGGTTTAAATAATAATATTTCAATGCTTATTGCGTCAGATGAATTCGTATTTGCTGGACGTTTCGGTAGTTAATGTTGGTATCGTCAGTGAATGTAATGAAATGACTATAAACAAACGCAAACAAAGTAAACGCTCACAAGACAATACTACTAAAATAGTTTTAAAAAATAACAGGAAAATACTACTCATTAGATTGATGGAAGTGTAGAGATCTGGACGGTGAAAAAAATCAATCAAAAGGGATCAACTTAAAATAACCGATGACTCAATTGAGTTCCCAGCGAGTCATTGGACAGCGCAGCGGTGTGTCGAAAGATTGTTTTTATGTGGAGGTTACTGTGTACATTACTCTTTAATTGTGTAATTTGCGTATTATTCAAGACCTATCAATGAAAACACAAGGGACATTTTATTTAAACGGAAGCATAAAAATACCATTTTCAAATTTGTAAAGTTTATTTTATCAGATTGCCTTACACTTTATTGTTAAATTCCAATTTAAACATGTGTTTTCTAGATTTTGTATAAGTGATAAACGAGTAACCATAACTAGTTCAACGACTGAACCCTTCCTTTCACTTTTTCTATTTTACTTGGTGACTGCTTTCTGACACGTCCGCGCCTCAAACCTCAGCCACGAATTAAACACCAAGCTATGAGACCCGTGGCGTTAATTCGACATCAGTTAGTTAAATCTATGCTATATTGAAAGAAAAGAGTTTGTATTGAACAGGTGGTTCTCTGCAGGCTGACTTTTTTCACCAGTCTATGTTTGTCTACTTTGACTGTGTGTAAGACAGCCAGGCGGGATCAGACAAATTGTGACACCGCCAGCTTCCAACGTCTTGCAGACATTTATCGGTTTACCCCGGCATACGTCTTATGCCCTCGCTTATGTTTTCTTAATCATTTGTGTGTCTGTGAAAAATGTATGCACGGCTGTTACGTTAGATACAAACTGGAGAATGTTTACTTTATTATTTCCTCGATCGGTTTGATAGCGACAGGTTGTATGGTTCCCCTAGAGCGGAAGTCGTGAGCGGTAGAACTTTCATGACCCTCTCTGAACATTTCACACTTTGACCGGAGTCTGTTAACATTCGGTCATAAAAATGCCACTGTAGCTCAATTTCCAAAACTTCAGCATTTGCTTCCGATCAAATCCATAGATATAGATAAAATATCATACAAGGTATAGACAGACACAAGCAGAAAAATATTCTTGACGACATATACAAATATATTAGAAGTACAATATATTTTCACACATTGATACAATAAAAGCATATTTCCAATTAAATTGCTGGATATAATTGAATAAATGTTGACTCCTTGAATTGAAGGCCTACTGGTGTTTCCCTTTAGAAAAATGAAAAGGGATATATTGGTTCAGCCTTGTGACATGTGGGTGGCTGAAGTGTCAGGGAATTCTGCTTCACACTTGTAAGCTGTGGGTGGCTGAAGTTCAAGGGGATTTTGGGTCACCCTTATGACCAGTCGGTGGTTGAAGTGTAAGGGAATTCTGGTTCACAGTCGTGACCTGTGTTTGGGTAAAGTTTAAGGAAGGGTTTCTGGTTCACTCTAGTGACCCAGTGGTGGTTGAATTGTAATGGGTTTCTGATTCACCCTTGTGATCTGTTGGTGGCTGAAGTGTAAGGGGATTCTGATTCACCCTTGTGATCTGTTGGTGGGTGAAGTGTAAGGGTTTTCTGATTCACCCTTGTGATCTGTTGGTGGCTGAAGGGTAAAGGGTTTCTGATTCACCCTTGTGATATGTTGGTGGCTGAAGTGTAAGGGGTTTCCTGTTCACCCTTGTGATCTGTTGGTGGCTGAAGTGTAAGGGGTTTCCTGTTCACCCTTGTGATCTGTTGGTGGCTGAAGTGTAAGGGGATTCTGATTGGCCCTTGTGATCTGTTGGTGGCTGAAGTGTAAGAGGTTTCTGGTTCACCCTTGTGATCTGTTGGTGGCTGAAGTGTAAGGGGATTCTGATTCACCCTTGTGATCTGTTGGTGGCTGAAGTGTAAGGGGTTTCTGGTTCACCCTTGTGACCTGTTGGTGTCTAAAGTGTAAGGGGTTTCTGATTTACCCTTGTGTTCTGTTGGTGTCTGAAGTGTAAGGGGTTTCTGATTCACCCTTGTGATCTGTTGATGCCTGAAGTGTAATAGGATTCTGGTTCACCCTTGTGACTTGTTGGTGGCTGAAGTGTAAGGGGATTCTGATTCACCCTTGTGATCTGTTGGTGGCTGAAGTATAAGGGTTTTCTGATTCACTCTTGTGATCTGTTGATGGCTGAAGTGTAAGGGGTTTCTGATTCACCCTTGTGATCTGTTGGTGGCTGGAGTGTAAGGGGTTTCTGATTCACCCTTGTCTTTTGTTGATGCCTGAAGTGTAAGGGTTTTCTGGTTCACCCTTGTGATCTGTTGGTGGCTGAAGTGTAAGAGGTTTCTGGTTCACCCTTGTGATCTGTTGATGCCTGAAGTGTAAGAGGTTTTCTGGTTCACCCTTGTGATCTGTTGGTGGCTGAAGTGTAAGAGGTTTCTGATTCACCCTTGTGATCTGTTGGTGGCTGAAGTGTAAGAGGTTTCTGATTCACCCTTTTGTTCTGTTGGTGTCTGAAGTGTAAGGGTTTTCTGGTTCACCCTTGTGATCTGTTGGTGGCTGAAGTGTAATAGGATTCTGGTTCACCCTTGTGATCTGTTGGTGGCTGAAGTGTAAGGGTTTTCTGGTTCACCCTTGTGGTTTGTTGGTGGCTGAAGTGTAATAGGATTCTGGTTCACCCTTGTGATCTGTTGGTGGCTGAAGTGTAAGGGGTTTCTGATTCACCCTTGTGATCTATTGTTGGCTGAAGTGTAAGGGGTTTCTGATTCACCCTTGTGATATGTTGGTGGCTGAAGTGTAAGGGGTTTCTGATTCACCCTTGTGGTCTGTTGGTGGCTGAAGTGTAAGGGGTTTCTGATTCACCCTTGTGTTCTACTGGTGGCTGAAATGTAAGGGTTTTCTGATTCACTCTTGTGATCTGTTGGTGGCTGAAGTGTAAGGGGTTTCTGATTCACCCTTGTGATGTATTGGTGGCTGAAGTGTAAGGGGTTTCTGATTCACCCTTGTGATCTGTTGATGGCTGAAGTGTAACGGGTTTCTGGTTCACCCTTGTAATCTGTTGGTGGCTGAAGTGTAAGGGGTTTCTGATTAACCCTTGTGATCTGTTGATGGCTGAAGTGTAAGTGGTTTCTGGTTCACCCTTGTGATCTGTTGTTGGCTGAAGTGTAAGGGGTTCCTGATTCACCCTTGTGATCTATTGGTGTCTGAAGTGTAAGGGGTTTCTGGTTCACCCTTGTGATCTGTTGGTGGCTGAAATGTAATGGGATTCTGGTTCACCCTTGTGACCTGTTGGTGTCTGCAGTGTAAGGGTTTTCTGATTCACCCTTGTGATCTGTTGGTGGCTGAAGTGTAATAGGATTCTGGTTCACCCTTGTGATATGTTGGTGGCTGAAGTGTAAGAGGATTCTGATTCACCCTTGTGACCTGTTGGTGTCTGAAGTGTGAGGGTGTTTCTGGTTCACCCTTGTGGTCTGTTGGTGGCTGAAGTGTAAGGGGTTTCTGGTTCACCCTTGTGACCTATTGGTGGCTGAAGTGTAAGGGGTCTCTGATTCACCCTTGTGTTCTGTTGGTGTCTGAAGTGTAAGGGGTTTCTCGTTCACCTTTGTGTTTTGTTGGTGTCTGAAGTGTAGTGATTTTCTGATTCACCCTTGTGATCTGTTGGTGGCTGAAGTGTAATAGGATTCTGGTTCACCCTTGTGATCTGTTGGTGTCTGAAGTGTAAGGGGTTTCTGATTCACCTTTGTGTTCTGTTGGTGTCTGAAGTGTAAGCGGATTCTGGTTCACCCTTGTGATCTTTGTGTGGCTGAAGTGTAAGGGGATTCGATGTCACCCTTTCAGGCTACCTAAAGGTAGCCTTAAAAATGTCGTTAGACTGTTGGCACTACGTGACGGTACTAAATTGAGTGTTTGTGCCTTAATTGTCACTGAGTTCATTTGGAGACAAGGATTGTGATGACGATACTGAATTAATGTTAATAACCACAACACGAACCACCACAGCTTGTGACAAGAACCTTTTCATAAACATAAAACATAATCTATCCGGCAAAAGGAGGAGTTATTCTCTAGCCTACCAGCTGTGAACCATGTGTGCTGATACTTTAGAACATAGAGTACTCCCTGTAAGATTACACACGTTAACCATATCCAGTTTATGCCTGCTCATTTTTTCCTCAGATTTTAATAAGTAATCTACGTAAAGAATTTAACCAGAAACAATGATAAATGTCTTAGTTGTATGGAAGGATTTTAATCAAAAGTTACCATTGTCATTACCTGATATATTTGATGAACACAAAGCTTCCGTTCCCAACAAGTAATGCAGTCAGTTTATGATTAACTGTGCTGAAAATTTTACATGTATTAATCTAGTTAAGATATATATTCGAAGAAGGGCTATCTTAAGGGTTTGACGTACATCATGCGGAGAAAAGGGAGAGTTTTCAATAGGATATTTATTGATTACGAATATATATTAATAGACTTATAGTAATTGAAACGCACCTTGCTTCCCTCATTATCGGACATTATGCAGAAAATCCATCTCTGACGTTATTCTCCTCCAACAAAAACGGGTGTCCAGTCATCTTTGAGATTAAAGTCCGACTGTGGTTATACAATGGCGTTGTATCGGCACTGGAGTAGGCTGGATATAAAGTATTATCCTTGAAGTATATACATTAAACATTATTGTGTATAATCAATAGACACACATTGATAAATCAGGTCCTTAGGGTGGGCCATGGACAGAGGAACACCTCTTCTCGTCTTGTCCAGAGGCACTAAGGCTCTTAATGTATTGGAGTACAGGGTTGGGCGTAAGCTTGGTGAATTCAAACATTCCATCTATGTTTATGCAACATGTGGATTTAATTCCAATTCATATATTTAAAAAATAGCTTTACTATGGGCGAAAAACATATTCTAAATACGAATTGTGTTTGGAGTTGAGTATTAAACATCTCATAACAAAATATTCCCCAAAACTCAAAATTCATTATAGCCTTTTTTATACTATTTTAAACCCAAAGTTTGGACTCAATTCCCTATATCGATGTGACGCCATTTTATAAATAATGAGCAATTTCTG
Source organism: Mopalia kennerleyi (assembly GCA_034783855.1). NCBI lineage: Eukaryota > Metazoa > Mollusca > Polyplacophora > Chitonida > Mopaliidae > Mopalia > Mopalia kennerleyi. The sequence goes on along the minus strand of JAVFBX010204504.1, from coordinate 5,868 downwards.
GCATTGGTTTAATGTATATTTACTTTCCACGAAAATCAATTATATATATAAAGTATTGATTTATGAATTGTTTGTGTTTTGTAACTGCCTGTGTATGATGTCGGGAATAAATGTTGTGTAGTAGCTGTTTACATGTATATCATATGCTACTTTGCCAACTGTTAATGGCAGTGTCGACGTTCCCAAACATTAACAGTTAACTCTCTCCACTGTCTGTAGTAAAGTCAATTTCTTTGGTTTTAATTTATCCTGTTGATTAAAACTGCTCTTCTCTATGTATGTGACAGTATGTCACTCGACATCATGCAGTAATCGCAAAAAGCACTATCTTAAAAAAAAAAAAAAAAATATCTCCGAATATTTGACTGGATGTTTGTTATAGTTGTCTGTGTTGTTTCAACTTTTTATTGTCCATAGTTTGTAAGTTATAATTGGTATGTGAGAACTGAGCTAAACTTTATTTTAAAGTTACATCACGCAGTCTTTGATATCTTTAATAGTTGTGCTCTTCAAAACGAATTGCTACCGTATAACTAGAATCTTTTATTGTTTTTTTGTTGTTGTTTTGTAATTTATTATCTATTTAGATAGTTAGTGTTTTCTTTGTATGCGTTAAGTAAGATGTTATAGTTCCATTAAGACTGACAAGCGATGTTATCTAGCACCGCTCTAGACAAAAACTTACAAGTATAAAGAGTTATTATGGCTATAAAACCTTAAACGATCCATGGAGAAACAAGTTGAAAGCTCTGTCCGCGATCTAAACACATTAGGTTAACATTGACATGACAGTAGCATGGTGTATGTGTTGAATACTTGTCTAAATAGTTGTCTGCCTCCCTCTGCGTGTCACATTAATTGACCTCTAAACTCACCTAAACGGGCGTCGTGTAACTACCACAAAATGATCACCTGAGATGTGTCTGGTTATTGGACAGAGAGAACAGAATGTCGTGTAACCACCACAAAATCATCGTATGATATGTGTCAGGTTATATATTGGACAGAGAGATCAGGGTGTCGTGTAACCACCACCAAATCATCACATGCGATCTGTCTGATTATTGGACAGAGAGAACAGAATGTCGTATAACCACCACAAAATCATCACCTGCGATCTGTCTGATTATTTGACAGAGAAATCAGGGTGTCGTGTAACCACCACAAAATCATCACTTGAGGTGTGTCTGGTTATTTAACAGAGAGATCAGGGTGTCGTGTAACCACCACAAAATCATCGCATGATATGTGTCTGGTTATTGGACAGAGAGAACAGAATGTCGTCTAACTACATGTACCACAAAATCATCGCCTGAGATGTGTCTGGTTATTGGACAGAGAGAACAGAATGTCGTGTAACTACCACAAAATCATTGCATGATATGTGTCAGGTTATTGGACAGAGAGATCAGGGTGTCGTTTAACCTCCACAAAATCATCACCTGAGATGTGTCTGGTTATTTGACAGAGATCAGGGTGTCGTGTAACCACCACAAAATCATCGCCTGAGATGTGTCTGTTTATTTGACAGAGATCAGAGTGTCTTGTAACCATCACAAAATCATCGCCTGAGATGTGTCTGGTAATTTGACAGAGATCAGGGTGTCGTGTAAACACCACAAAATCATCGCCTGAGATGTGTCTGTTTATTTGACAGAGATCAGGGTGTCGTGTAACCACCACAAAATCATCACCTGAGGTGTGTCAGGTTATATATTTGACAGAGAGAACAGGGTGTCGTGTAACCACCACAAAATCATCACATGCGATCTGTCTGATTATTGAATACAGAGAACAGGGTGTCGTGTAACCATAATAAAATCATCACTTCAAATTTCATCGCCTTAAAAGGAAGCCCATCTTTCTATATGATGAAGAAACCTATTGTTTTGCTACAATTAACCGTCTCTATTAGATGGGAACGTCATACGATAACGCACAATTTGTTCTTCGTAGTCTCCCAGAACACACCAACAATATAAAATACACGTTCTTTATTTACAAGTTATTTGTATAGTAGACATGTTCCAGTTCGTTTCTCTAGACTAATTTACGAGGATTTGAAAAGCTATGGTTTATTTATGGTATGGTAGTTGATCACAGCGTGAAATCGCCTCTATTACAGATTGACTCTGTAATACAACTCCAGCATTTCCTTCAGATAGGCCACTGGGCTGAGACAAATTAAGGGGGTCCCTGTGTCCTGATCGGAATAATGTTTGAAATACAGCTCTCAAAGCCCATTTACTGGTGGCTTTCGACTTTTCTTAAGTGCTACAGTAGACGTGGGTTTGTCAATACACTCGGATTTATATGCTCGTACTCAACAGGAAAAACTGCGCTATCTGTAACATTAAGACTCACGTTTCATAACATTAGTTATTGGCAGGGGCTCGTATGGTAATGAAATTCGGGCCAATTACTCTCTGCTATCGTCTCTATAATAAATATGTCTTGTAAACAAATAGCTCTGGTATGTCAGGAAGGTGCCAGTTAGACACCCGTAAACTGCCTCAACGCTTACATTATCCTGCAATTCATTCATTAATACTGGTGCTATTTATAATGATAACGCAATCGATTAAAAAAAATATTAAATTTATATATTCATGTCTGTATCAGTTGATGAACTAGTTGATGCACGGAATAACTACTTGCAAACCCTTTACGTAGGCAAATGGAAGCAAGGTGTTAACTTCGGCATGCTGCTATTAAACGTCTTTGACAGAAAAGATCTAAGACGATTATAGTCTCCAGGGTTTGTTATTCCTAGCGGAGAGATATAACGATAGTAGTTGTATTTGTTAATAATTAACTATAGAGTATGAATGTATGAATTTTATAAAATAGTTGCAACCACAAGTTTAGTTTCTGTATCTACATGTAAGTTTGTGATTTATTTTGGGATGCGCATGCCGACTGAATATTTCTGTGCCCCATTTATATATGTCTTGTTGCTGTATATATTCATACAAAGATAGTTTTGTATTGTATATTAATCCTAGCAGCTAGCCAACACACTCAGCTTGGGCTCTCCCTGCTTCAGTACCGAGAGTAAAACTCTGCTCCAGTGGTGACAGTTAAGCAGTTGGCTCCATTACAAAAGGGACAGTTCTGCTTAAATACTGACAGGAAGGGTCTGCTTCAGTGTTGAAACGAAAGACCTGCTTCAGTACTGAAACGTGGAATCGGCTTCAGTACTGAAAACAACGGTCTGTTTTAGTGCTGAAAACAACTGTCTGCTCCAGCACTCAAATCAAAGGTCTTCTTCAGTACCGAGAGAATAATGTTTGCCATTACTGAGATGAAAAGGTTGCATCAGTACTGACAGGCAAGGTCTTCTTCAGTACTGACAGGCAAAGTCTTCTTCAGTACTAATAGGCACACGTCTGCTTCAGTACTGATAGGTAAACGTCTACTTCAGTACTGATAGGTACACGTCTGCTTCAGTACTGACAGGCAAAGGTCTGCTTCAGTTCTGCGATGAAATATCTCTGTTCAATGCGTTATGCTCATCGTGTAAGAAGCTAGTTCAGTTCAGTAACTATAAACTTGTTTGTTACTGAATGGTATGTCTTGATGCACGATATCACTGAACCATGCGTCTGCGGTTTGGCTGTGTATCTGAAATCCCTTCATTTGCAGCGCAATATAGGATACATCTGAAATGAGGAGAACAGGTACCTTGGAAACAGTCACGAGAGTGGTTAATTAAGACAGTCATTAATATTGCCTTTTATCTTTTACCTTTAAATGCTGGCCAGTTTTGTCCCGCCGTGTTTGCAAGACGGGTACATGAGTTTAAAGCTTGAGTGCTAACAATCACATACATTTGTATTAGTAGCTAACAGTAAACTTTTGTTTTGCTTCACAGTGGATCTGTTTAGAGCTGGCTTGAAAGAGATATTTCTACAAGTATCATCGATATAGTGTTATAACAAGTACAAGATCAAAGGCAGGGAAAGGCATTATTCCTTTGGGGCCAAAACAATGAAGTATTCTTAGCGTTATGAGAAAGTGTAATCAGCGATTATAAACTCTTAAGAGTTAGCAGCCTCCAGAGTACCACGAAACTCGATATTCCACAAAAAACTTCAATGAGGTTTAGGTCACATGATGTATACTTGGGGCTCGTTCGCTCCGGTCATGTAATCAAAGCAGTTCGCGGAGTTTACAGAGAGATACCTAAGTTAGTTGTCCAGCTATGTTTGTTTGGGGTGTGACCATGTCGCTCTAATTGCTGTGCGGAATGGATTTACTTAACGAATAATATACTAACCATAATTCTGTGATTGGTATGTGTGTTTACCTCATGTTAGTTTGACAATACTTTGTCGTGGCTGAATATTTATAAATGTTTGGTTGGATGGAAATGTGAAAAAGCGTCTGAAGGATAGTCATTATGTCTACAAAGTACCGGCCGTGCCTGTGAAGGATGGGAGAAGAATATGATAGATCAACTCATACAGTAGTTCACTTTGCAGCTAGTTTACCCAGTCCCATCAAAACACGGGATGAGGAGAGTGTTCATATCGACATGAAATCGGAGAGAACACGCAACAGGCATGATTCCCAAACAAAACGGAAAGTAGCTCGAAAAAAAGAAAAAACTATGTGTTTAACGGAAGGGCATGTTTTATCCGAGGTGTCCAGTAAAAGGCCAGTGAGAGACAATGTTAATGACGTGAGAGATGAACCTAGCTGTCTGCTGTCCTCATCTTATGACATTCAGGATAATCCAAGGTAAGCATATCAAGTGTTTAATTCAACGCAGTTATAAATAAGACTTTTGTCCAAAGTTGTTTTTATTGAATTGCCCCAATTAAGCGCTGCAATAGTTAATGTAGAGGTGCCGTACACTGTATACATTAGTGTTGTCTATATAGAATTGTGTCATGCGTATCGAATTCCCTCACATTACTTATCAGAGAATCTCTGATGTCAGAATTGGTATTGTTATTTCAGTGCGGTAACATGTCGTTGAGTCAGTTCATTCAAGGCTCTAATTACAGTAAACGTAATAAATGTACATACAGACATGTTGAGTCGAATCGACGTCGCGGTTTAGCAGTTGATATTTTTCCAGGCTTAATGAATAACAAACAGATACATGGATGGGGCATGTTCCTTGAGGCATTCTTACAGGATACCATTTAGGCTAACTCCCTCTTAGGTGAAAATAATCCAATTATAATCCTGACCATGGGTAAAACTAATTTATCGTATAATGTTCGGAAGTGAATAATTGTTGTAATAATCGAATAATCTTAATGGGTTATTACTATGAGCGGGTAGTTGTTATAATCATCATTAGGTTATTACTACCAGCGGGTAGTTGTAATAATCATCAGTAGGTTATTACTATCAGCGCGTAGTTTTATAATCATAAGTAGGTTATTACTATCAGCGGGTAGTTTTATAATCACCAGTATGTTATTACTATCAGTGCGTAGTTGTTATAACCATCAGTAGGTTATTACTATCAGCGGGCACTTGTTATAATCATCAGTAGGTTATTACTCTCAGCGGGCACTTGTTATGATCATCAGTAGGTTATTACTCTCAGTGGGTAGTTGTTATAATCATCAGTAGGTTATTACTACCATCGGGTAGTTGTTATAGTCATCAGTAGGTTGTTACTATCAGCGCGTGGTTGTTATAATCATCAGTAGGTTATTAGCAGTTGATATTTTTCCAGGCTTAATGAATAACAAACAGATACATGGATGGGGTCTGTTTCATTGAGGCATTCTTACAGGATACCATTTAGGCTAACTCCCTCTTAGGTAAAAATAATCCAATTATAGTCCTGACCATGGGTAAAACTAATTTATCGTATAATGTTCGGAAGTGAATAATTGTTGTAAT
>JAVFBX010204493.1:0-12366 GCA_034783855.1 Mopalia kennerleyi | reverse complement strand
TAATGGAAGGAGGTACAAGTAATCTGAGGTAATGCTATTGAAATTTGGGAACTAGAACTTTAGCTCTTTAGCTATTTCCACTCCCAAGTTATAAGTTTTCAAAGTCAGAAAAAAAAAACCACATACGACTTCCCTTTTGAGTGTAAACAATGGTGGTTTTGAGCAAATTTCAGGAGGCTTTATCTCGAATTTGAAATGTTATATGACACTAATTTTTTGTGTCCATTGATTTTTTAAGCAATGGATTATTTATTTTTATGAAGTTTCAACAAAATCTGACGGGTCAAGCAGGTACCACTGGTTGATTTGAAATGGAAGGAGTCTGAATTTTCCCATATCTGACTAGTATTGTACCTCCCTACAATATGTTTTTTCTGGCGGATTTTATTTATTTTTCTAAAGGGAGATAACTGAAACATATCAACTTGGGTGAGAAATTCAACTTTATGTAAGTTAATCGCCAGGAAAGTAAGTTAGAATTATTATTGTATCAGTGATTCAGTGGTATCCAAAAACAAATCAGATACTGGTATTAGGGGGATCACAGATTCTCTTGAAATGTTTTTTTCCTGGGAAAAAATGTGAAAAAATTTTTCTTTGAACATCAAGTGATATATTATCATATGTTTTCAAACTGATTAGTCTCAAAACCTGAAGAATAAAGTGTGTGATTACAACGGACACATTGGTATGTTTTTTTCCTAAAACTTAACATTACTAGAATTGTGTAAAAAAAAATTTTCGGCACTATATCTGTTCTTAAAGCTTAAAAAATAATTTAAAGATATCGTAAAATTATGGCAAAAGCTCAAGTGGTTGGAAGTTTCCAACTGTTAGAGGTAAAATAATGATCCTATGAGATCATAACCTGGTGAATATTTACGTGATGAATATTCAGAAAGTGCATTTAATCACATCTGTCAATGAGGTTTCATAGGGTTCATCCCATGTGTCACTGAATATAACTATCTTATATATGAGTCATTGTGCTGAAATCAATCTTCATGAGCCCCTTATTATGTACTGACTTTAGTTTCTCTCAACTGGAATACAATGTATTTCGTCTTTTACCTTTCTTCAAGTGCTTAATAACGTCCAACAGCACAAGTTAAGTTTATTGAAAAATTTATGAAGCACCAGATTACGAGAATAATCGAAATCTACATGCTACTTCACTGTAAATCAACAAGTACAGTGTTACACTCGAATGAGATTCTCTTCAATGTGCAGCGAGGACAGCAGCAAGGTCATGTGATACTTCATACAGAGCACCAATAGTTGACTGCTCATCACACATTCGTATCAACAAAACAGGGTTGAACACAGTCGTTTTGGAAAGCGAAAAGCATGTCTTTTCAACAGAGCACTTCTATTTGTAGTGACAATATAATCCTTCAGTAGGATCTCGGGAGAATGAATATCCGTGATGTTTGATTTCCGATGACTACTTCTGGGCAGTGTTTCTAAATATCACTAACATCCTAACAAACACATTTTAACATGTCATCTAATGCAAAAAGTGTCGTTTGACACAAATGTGTCATTTGTACAAAACGGGTGTGTTTTAGCTCAACAACCAGAAAATTCGAAACCTTGTCTACAAATAATGAAAAGACTTTACAATTGGCAAAATAAAAACAACAAATTGAAAGTGGGTTTAATGCAAATTTGGGGTTGCACGAAAATTATTTTACTGTTTTGTGGGGCGTTTAATAAGTCTTAATTTTATTTCTGTCAAATATCAACACTTCCAGTGCATTTATTTGTTGTCATTTCAAGGCGTAAATTGACAACACTTTATTATAGGAATGTGTTATTTCCACCGTTCGTGTGACGTCACCAACCACTCTAATACGATGTCTGACGATGCAGGGAGAATTATCAGTGACATTGTGTTTAGATAATATCGAATTTGACATTATCAGTTGTTAAGCTCCGAATACTACTAGCGAAAGGTGTACATATTTGAGTATATTAGCAACATTTATGCGGGGAAATGTATTGACAACTCTGATTGGTGACTTAAATGTTACGTTTTCTCCGCTTGATAGAGCAACTAAAGTGTTAAAGAACGATTGATCACGTGGCCAATTTAAGTTAATTGAAAATGATTTTGAATTACAGTATATTTGGCGTTATATTCACCCAGACAAAATAAGCTTTACATGGAGAAGAACATTAGAGGGGGTGTTGCGGCAAAGTAGAAATGATCATGTGACGTGTTTACAAGCTACAATATAACACATATGATAAGATCTGTGTATTACAGACGCAACAGTGTAAGTGATCATAGCACAATATTTTCTTAAGGCTAGATATATGTACTGTTGAAAAAGGTCCTGGTGTTTATGTTTTTAACAATTCTCTTTTGAAATGCACTGAATTTTGTGAAAAAATACGTGAAAACATTACCAATGAAAGAAAAAGTTCCCTGTATGGCACTGCAATAAGGGTATGGTGGGATAATCTCAAATACAGGTTTAAAAAGCTGGCTACTTTGTTTGGCAGAAAACGTAAACAGAACAAAGTTCAAGAAATGTCTGATATTCAATGTAAGCTTGACAATTAATATAGGCGTGCTGCTAATATCTTAAATTATGATCAGAGCAGGATTATCCAACTTAAGGGTCAACTCAGACTCAACTGCATGCCTTGAAGAATGAAATATGTAAAGGGGCTATTCTAAGATCAGAGGCCCAGTGGGCAGTCGAAGTGGATAGAAATATGCATTTTTTCCTCAATTTAGAAAAACAACGGCAGGAGAATAAACTTATAAGTCAACTGTGCTCCGAGTCAGGACATGTGATATCTGATACCGATGGAATTATAAATGACGTTTCGTTTTTTACAGTGATCTATATAAGGAAGACGATATTGATAGCTACTCTGTTGACGAGGTACTATCTCATATTAAAACCGGGTTAGACATAGGTAACAAACAGTTCTGTGATCACATTTTGAGTACAGAAGAACTTACTATAGCACTTTGGTCTTTCGAGGGGCAAAAGTCCAGGCAATGATGGATTAACAGTGGAATTTTATTCTTTTTCTGGAACGATTTATGTGATATTTTCTTTAATGTCTGGCAAGGTATCTTTGTCGATAAAAGTTTATCTCGTTCTATGAGAACGGGTCTGATTTCTCTAATTTTCAAGGAAAGGGGATCAAAAGATAAATTAAAAAAGTGGAGGCCTATCACCCTTTTAAATGTAGACTGTAAGATTTTGTCTCGGTGCATGGCGAATAGATTGAAGTGTGTAATGGAAAGCATTATCTCCCCTTTCCAGACGTACTGTGTACCTGGTCGGGATATTGCGGATACTATTGCCGGAATAAGAGACGTCATATCATATGTACAACAAGATAGCATAGATCTTTTTATACTTAAGCTGGACCAAGAGAAAGCTTTCGGTAGGGTATCACATGATTTTTTGTTTGATGTTCTCAAAAGCTTTGGATTTGGAGATGTATTTATTGATTGGATAAAAATATTTTATAACGACATTCGTAGCGCTGTCAAAGTAAATGGCTTTGTAACGCCTTTTTTTAGGGTTGCTAAGTCTGTCCGACAAGGCTGCCCTATATCGGCTATGTTGTGTGTATTAACGGTGGAACCCCTGGGAGAGCTGATAAGGAGTTCGAAACTTATTAAGGGTATTAGGATACCTAATAGCGATGTTTCATCCCAGTGTTTTCAGCACGCAGATGACATTACTATGACATTGGCAGACACAGACTCTGTCAAAAATACTTTTGAACTTGTAAACAAATACTGCATGGCTTCGAATGCGCGTGTAAATTTAGATAAAAATGAGCTACTATATGTTGGGGAAAACTGTGTAAATACTTCCATTGTTAATATTCCATTGAAATATGACTGTATTAAAATATTAGGTGTGTATTTAGGGCCAGATCTACGTCAAACTGACTTGTTAAATTGGCAAGATATATTGGTGTCTATAAAACGCACTTTAAAATTGTGGGAATTGCGAAATGTAACTTTGTTTGGGAGAGCTGTTATTGTAAATACACTCATTGTTTCTAAATTGTGGTATAAATTAGCTGTTACTTCTATCCCAGTTAATTTTGCTAACGATATCCGTAGGATGTGTATTCAGTTTATATGGAAGGGCGGTGCCCACTTAGTTTCATATGGTGTTATTGTCAAAAAGTTGTCGGAGGGGGGCTTAAATTTTCAAGATATTGTAATGAAAGGGCAATCTTTCCAACTAAAGATGTTATCCAAATTTTTGAATCCATCATTTAGTAGTGTATGGAAGCACTGCTTGAGATTGTTTCTGACGAGGTGTGGTGGACTAAACCTGACGGTTGAACTACTTTATATGTCCTATAACATCAATGTTTTCAAGTGTCTTCCCCTTTTCTATAGGCAAATGGTTAAAAGTTGGAGTGTTTTTCTTGAGAACGTTGAGTTAGTCATTGAAAACAGGGAACACTTTTGGTATCAACCGTTATTTGGCAACCCCCGCATTACCTGTAAAGGAAAATGTCTTAAATCGGACGTGTTCATAAAGGCAGGTATTACTTTAGTAAAGCATCTACTTTACGAGACTGTACAGGGTTATCTCCCTGTAACAGGTATATGCGAGATTGTATCTGAAGTATGTCCTGATGTTGAGATTAGTAAAGTGCAAGCAATGTACACTCTCATTAAATCATGTATACCAGCTGAATGGGACAAAATGTCCCGTCATGATACCCCCTGTGGCGAGGTGGCTATTGATGTCAATGTTAAGGGTAAATCGAGACCGATTAAGTCGTTTAAGACCAAAGATTTTTATAGTGTACTGCGAGGCACATTAGAAGAAAACTGTGTTTGTTTAAAAACTTGGTCTGCTCTGTTTCCTAAGTTAGATCTGAGCTCTTATTGGAGACTCCCGTCATTAATTGTAAAATCTCCTGAATGTAGGGATTTGGATTTTCGTGTGTTGCATAATGCTATATTTACAAAGGTTAGATTACGTAAGATTGACACCGCCCTATGTGACTTGTGTAAATCCACGCAAGAAGATCTCTTGCACTTATTTACTGCATGGTACGTAATATCCTCATTTTCTACCTATTTTGCCGAGAAATTAGAAGTACTGTTTAAGTTTTCTCCCGTGAATTATTTAAATGGTATTAATTACAAAGTTATGTTATTATTTGGTTATTCTGAAAAACATCCAAAGGTCAATAACATATTTCTTAATTTTTTCTGTAGTTGTGCTAGGTTTGCTATTTTGAAACATCGCAATCTGTTTATGTACCATGACAAACCCACAGATGTCGTGAAGTTATTTAAGTTTTATTGTAAAAAATCAATAAAAGAGAAACGTGCATATCATGAGAGAAGTGGAAACTTTTTGAAATTTGATAAAGATTTTCTAAACTTAAATCCATTAGTAGCAATTAGCAGTGACGGCAGTTGATCGGTGAAATTTTAGTGCTGGAAATTTGGTGATTTAAGTTTCATTTTTCAGTCCCCAAAATCTGTGATATTGTACTTTTAATAACACGGGACTGAGAACTGGTGACATAATTGAATGAGAACTGTTATGACTAATTGCTGAATAAAGAATGATTTTCAAAAAAAAAAAAAAAGCGTCAGTATGGCGAGCGACAGGTCGTGAGATCGAATACTGCGAAATACAATCTTTTTTTTTTTTTTCCCCTGTCCTCTCTCTCAATAACATCTTTCTGATTTTTTTTCAGGTACTGAAAGGATTATTCGTGAACGGCGGATAATAAACAAGAGCTGTGGTAAGACTGGAATGATTTTGACCTATTTTAAAAATTTATACTTTTCCGATTGCGAGTTCCCATCGTAACTTGGCTAGCCTAGGATCAGTTAATTAAACCGCCGTAATCATGATTGTCAGTATCGTAACATGTATTAAAACACAACAGGGTATATATATTATCCAAATTACATATAGGGTTGTTTAGTATTGAATAACCATCATGTAGAATCCGACTTTGTAGCATTCCAAATGCCGAACTGACTTTTAAATTATAATTTAAAAAAATATATTTCAAAGTAAAAACATCGACCTTTGTTCAACATTTTGTTATGATAGTTTTGTTTGTACCGACAGTGGCGAATATATGATAAAATATTAAATATTATTAGCATACACTGACATTTTATAATGGACAAAAGTATATGCTATAGGAAACAAGATTCGGTCCTACAAACTTACTACACAGTTGCCCTCTGATTTTAATAATAAACATACTGCTTTTATACTTAGCACTGAATGAAGATCAATTTTCTTACATCATGTAAGAATGTTAATGTAACAATTACTGTACGACACACCGCCGTCATATTAGTTTAAATACCCCTGTTAAACAGCAATCAATCAATCAATCAAAGATTATATACGTATCTGTACCGACTCAAAAAAACAGTGAATAAGTACATAAATCGAATGGCTGCATCATAAAATTGGTGACCTATTTATTTACAGGCGATGTTTATGTAACGGTGCTATTTGATGTTGATGAACAGACATCCGTTATTAGACAACCCCGTTTTGAGGAAGATCTTCCGGACTTGGGCGTCGGAATGAGGTCGACCCTCTTTCACAGTGGGCAGGAATACAAAGTAGAAGTTCTGTATATTGGCGGTATGTTTTTTTAATATATACTAGTATATTTATATATATATTATATACAACACGTAAATTTAAACCTTACAACATTGACAATTTTCAAAACGGAAGTACATACTGTACATTTTGTACTAAAACGTAAATTCAATATCTGGTATAACCTAATCTTTGGGTTTTTTTAGACCGGGGAGCAGGGACACTACTCATATTATATAAATTGTCATTTCCGATAATTATAGCTGCAAATACAACAAAGTTATCGGAAATAAGTAAAACATTGGCCGATTCATTTGATCTTTGGCAGACCAAAAAGAAGCCCTGAAGTGTGAAAAACTTTATGAATCATCAGCAAGGGCATCTGCCATAATCAAGCAGCTAAATATTATGGTTGACGGCGCCACAGGGGGCTACTTGGATTTGGCGTACGAAGAGGTACATATATATCAGACCATAATACTATGTATTAAATTCATATGATAAATTCTTAAATTTCAACATCAACTTAAAATATTTTCAAAAATTGGTCTTGCCTCCCTCGGGATTAGAACTCGGGCCTCTGGCTACCAGGGACGAAGCACTAGAGGCTACAATACCATAACCATAACGTGCATTCTTAGTTTTGTGTTGATATTAAACCTTACATTTTACATACTCATGAGCTAAACTTTACCCTAGCGCTTGCCCTAAAAATGATGCCAAAGTTTACGTAAAAGATTAACTGACATTTTAACTTAATATTTTTGTATATCTTCAGCCTTGCATAGAGGAGGAAGTAGTAATACAGGACAGTTCGGACGAGGAAACGACTGAGGAAGTTTTTCCAGTAAGGCAACCTTTTCTTTGTCATATTCTGCCTTCCTAGATTTAACAAGTCAAACACATATTATGCTTTTAATAAAAAGCATTTTTAAAATTTAAGATCTATATATCAGATTTTACTTTTGAGCATAGTTGTGATGATTATACCAATGCAAATTATTGTATGAAAATTTGAGATGTCGTTGGATGAGAAGAAATAAATTCCATTGATCAGTAGGAGCCTTTTAATTAAATTCTTTGGATTTGGTTTCTTTTCAGATCAAAAGAAGAAAGACACAGTCAGTGCAGGTTAGTTAATTGCCTCTTTTTACTAATCAAAAGTAATTTATACATCCACGTCGTGTCCTTTTAAAAACTAATCATTCAATGTTTAAAAATAGTTTGAGAAATTGTGGTCTCGTACAAACTAGTTATGAACATAAGGAAATAAGGACATACAATTCTTCACAATATACAAACGATATTCCGAAGAATTTGAATGGCGTCACGGATGACTTTATTGTTTCGTTTCAGAATCCAATTAATATTGAATTATTGGCTTCGTTCGAGGCGCCTGCAGCAACCCCTATTCCCGGACCCTCGACTTCAAGGTCTTACTTGGATTTCCTGCCTGATCGGCGGGTTACGGAGAAGGTAAAAAAAAACTACACTTTACGCTAAAAAAATAAATGGTTCACTCCCACTATTTCGCACCACAACTCACCACAGATTTATACATGTATTGCTATCTCATAATATTTCATAATAGTCTCTAACAAGCGTGATAAATACACTTATGTGAAAACACTCGCCTCTTGATTGGGAAGGGCCTGCGGCAGTGTATTAGTGGTAGCGTGTGCGCTCACTAATCCTGCTTCGATTTACTGTTCACAATATCGAGTCAGTCTGTCAACCATCAGGTATATGAGTGAGTCACACGATGTGGCTCCGGCAATCGCGGGGATGGTTTAAGGAGGTTTCTCCCCGGTTTTCCACGGCGTGATCAGACAAAGAGCAGTGTGAAGTGGACACCCCGTCGTCATATAAGTGAAATACCCTTGAGTACCACGTTAACCCCAATCAAACAAACAAACAAACAATATATGAGTGCTTAAATATACTAAACATAAATTGTTTATTTTTCTCGTTGTAGGTAACTGATTTCCTGACCACTGGTCAAGTGGAAATACAGAATACTTCCCATGAACGGACAAGTTGTTGTGAACATTGTTTCGTCACTGCCGACTTAAATAGTAAAATAGAGCAGCTCACATCCCTTGTCCAAGACCAGTCTAATCGGCTGGAAGTACAATGAAAAAATTGATAAGCTAGTCGGATCCCATCAAGCGAATATTACATCCATTGATGGGATCTTTGACCCGGACACTGCAACGACAGAGGGTGTTCACATGCACAAAATGCTGACCTCCCTCTGGTCCCACCTCCAAGACCCGTTGTGTCCATTAATAAAAATGGTACCGCAGTACCAACCTCTGTCCGTGTAGGCTTGCGGAAGACACTTATCGACATCGGTGGTCACAAGTGCTTCGTCGAGTTCGATGACAGCACTTGTCGTATTGCCGATAGTACGATAAGGAAGGTCCTTGATATGTCAGACAATATCAAGACCTTCGCGTATACGCTGGCTTTGGCAACCTACACGGCAGATGAACTAATTGGCCATGCTGTTGACGGGTCAAGAGACGGAAAGCTGCCAATGAGCCCTCGACGGAAGATGGCAATTAAACAATCTGCCATGGATTCCTTCGCCGTCCCTCATTCCCAGAGAGAGGAAAAATGAAATAAAGAGTGCAGAGAAGCCATTAATAAAAAACTTAGATCAATTTTCTCTTTTAATAAAGAAAATGAGTTGTAAATAAAAATGTTGATAAATTTTAATACTGCATGACCTAAAACCCTGATCAAATATACATATGTTAGCCAAATAAAAATAATATATTGTTAATAATTGAGAATAACTTTCACAAATATGTAATTTCACGAATCAAGAATGTTGTTATAAAATTGTGAAAATTGAATTGTGAAACTGAAACTAAATACATTTGTTATACCAGGGAAATTGTATAAGATTGCAATACATTTGGTTTATAAAAATTATCTGGAAAACGGTGTTATGTTTACATATTTACATTTCACATATTTACATATTCAACTAATCTCATCTTAGTGGCCAGAAGGTCCGCCATTCATGTGAATAACACATGGGACAACCTTCTTCAGGTGTTCAATAAATCTCTGACATTTGTCAGGTGTCAACGTCGCCCAGTAACATTTGATTCCGTTGAGGAGATCTTCTTTAACCATTGGGCGAACTTTGGTTTTTAAGTATCTCTTTAAATCTGCCCAAACCATCTCTATGGGATTCAGGTCGGGCGATTCTGGTGGTGTGGGCCAGTAGTTGACGCCGCTGTTCCTCATATATTCTGTAATAAAATAGGTCATATTCTGCTTATACATTGTACATTCATATTCTTAAATCACAGTTATTTGTAGTGTCTTCGATCATTGACTCCTATGCATGGTTGGTTTTGAAATTTATTAGATTGTTTGCGTGTGGTTTAACGTCCTACTCAAATATACTTCAATTAAATGACGATGAACTGTCCTCTTCACAAATACACTTCACAGTATTCATTGCTTAAATATGATGGAACGCCAGGACGAAACTTCGTAAAATTTATTAGAATGTCAATTTCAATTTTAGGTTAGAATATCAGAAAGAAAAGTGATTCAAAATAAATATATAGTTACGTTTTATTTCCTATTTTAATAAGGATGTATGTATGTATGTATGTATGTATGTATGTATGTATGTATGTATGTATGTATGTATGTATGAATGAAAGTATCCCTAATACCATAAATAGATTTTTTTATTCTTACCTTTAATGTGTTTACTGGTGTGTTTGGGGTCATTATCCTGGAGAAATCTGTGGCCATCCGGATAAACCCGCTTGATGAAAGGCACCAAATTGTTAGCGAAAATGATCTCCAGTCCAGCTGCATTTAGTTTGACGGTGAATACACATATATTGGTTGCTCCCCGATAAGAAATTCCTGCCCACACATGGCTCTACAAAATATACATAAAAATAATTACGGTTTGAATATAAATACTTTCTTTTTACCCGGTATGTATATTGACCACATGATTTACATAATGTTTAGAATCAAAGGGAGGGCAGATATTATGCATTATAGGTGCGATCGATGTTTGGTATACATGCACCACTAATACAGGCGTTAAAATAGCACGGAAGGTGTTTGATAAATATATAGGCAAATGCAACTTACGTAAATAAACTATATACCTTTATTGCATCGGGAGAATTATATCGTTTTATGTTTGAGGTAGAGAATTAAGACGAAGTAGACTTATCTAATCCTTGTGCTTTTCTGAAGACAAAATGTAGAAACCAAAACAATATGGAAGATATTAGCCTCACCTTATACGGATGTTTTGGTTTGGGCACTTTCGCAATGACCGACGATTCGTCCCGATGTCTGAATCGAAGTGTTCCTCCTCTCGACAGCTCGATAGACGCCTCGTCAGTAAAGATGCAATCTTCAAAATTGTCATTTCTTGCCATGCACAACAGGCTATGAAGTAATCTTTTAGGGCGGTTTGCATCTCGTATCATCTGACAGTATCTGTCAAAATAAAAATAAAATAAATAAACGTTTGTTCAAATGTTGTTAATGCTACCAAGTCACATCATCGTGGAAGAAATATAGAGAATGTTATAAACGGTGTCTTAATCCTTACATCACGCCAAGATATTTTATTGTGTGTTTAATTAACGCAAGAACAGCGACGAGAAAAAGTTTGAATATTATAAACTATTCGCAGGAGAAATTACCAGTCATTTAGGAAATTTTTTAGCTAAAAACGGACAAGTCGATGACCATGTCAGTCATGCAAGATGTTAATAACTCGTTAGAAGTGAATATTTTCCATTCCAGTCTATGAAATCCAACAGGCCACGAAAAAGTCATCATGAACGCTAAAACATGTTTTAATTAGTTATTTTTCTGTCCCGTTGTCCCGTACTTGGCCGCTACCTCGCATCTTACACAAACTTTTTTACGAACTGAAAATCAATAGTGCAATATTCCCGAGAACGTAGCAAAAGCGCGGACCTCAGAGAGAACAGCATTTGTGTCGACGAAATCAGTCATTCATATTTTGTTGCCGTAAGGATAAACTATTTAAAAACAAATGAGGACTTAAAGACTTGAAATCAATATGAAGTGAATGACCCTAAATCCTGAATTCCCAATGCAACAACTGTACTATAATTTAAAGGCGTATATGGACGAGCCGTTTTTTTTTCAAAGTAGATATGCAGCATATTATTAATAAGCTTTCTAGCCTTACCTAGTTTGTGTTTTTCGCCATCCGATCTTTAAGATAGCTTTCCTCAGAGCCTCCCTTGAAACTTTTACCTCAAATATATTCTGTAATTTGTATATAAGTGTGAAAAGTGTTATTTCACGGTTAGCTCTGATCATCCAGTCAATGTAGGCAAGATGATGCCGCTTCAGCAGTGCTGGGCGTCCACTCCTCGGTAAATCCGATATCCTGCCAGAATTCCTAATATAAAAAGACAGAATACACCGATGGGTGAAGTAATTATATAAACAACATTTTTTTTTTACGGATGCGGTACATATTTTCTAGTGAGTTGAATTGTTCGGATGAATTCAATTTTCATTTCAAACTGTCAAATGTAGTCTATTCAAATTTCGCAAAATAAAATTAAAAAAACAAATATCCCATAAACACAGGCTTACAGTTAAGTTAACTCTAATTTCAATGTTAGTCCTACTAACACAACTAAGAATAATAACACAAGGTGGCACCTTTTAGGCTAACTTTGTTTATTGGATACGAGCTTTCGCAGATAGTGAATATCTGCTTCATCAGGTA
>JAVFBX010204482.1:0-12368 GCA_034783855.1 Mopalia kennerleyi | reverse complement strand
AAAATAAAACGTACAAACAGATCAGCTTCCTGTTCCCCTTTAGCTCTGAGAACACCAGGGCACAGAAAGCTCCTCTTACGATCGACCGAGGAAGCCGAGGGAGTGTTCTGCCGGACTGGCCAACCCGCTCCCCCACGGGGCTATAGTATAAGAGATTTATAGTAATTAACCTATAATCAGTTCTACTTGTGTATATTGCTGTAACGGACACAGCCCGAGCTGTACAGTTTATGGGAATTCACCTGACACAGCCTTAGATGTTCAGTTTATGGGAATTCACCTGACACAGCCCGAGCTGTACAGTTTATGGAAATTAACCTGACACAGCCTGAGCTGTACAGTTTATGGGAATTCACCGGACACAGCCTGAGCTGTACAGTTTATGGGAATTCACCTGACACAGCCAGAGCTGTACAGTTTATGGGAATTCACCTGACACAGCCAGAGCTGTTCAATTTATGGCCAGGACTGTTTAACTGTACAGGAAGATCCTCCTATGAGCCTTTTTCAGCTCTTAATATTGTGCTCGACAGAAAGCACTAACCCGCTAGAAAAGCTACTGTTTATTTGTCTGATTGAAGTTTAGCATTGTTCTTAAGGTTAATGTACTCATTGACTTGCGTCCAGCCTAGAGAGTGAATAAAATCCACTGGTATAACTAGCAGCAAACAATGTTAAGATACACAGGACATAATGCATGGTGCAAAACTTAGTGCTGGAAGCTATAACAGATTTAATTCGTGTTGCCCTTTGGCTTGGAGGGCAACAGGAAACACCCTCAGACTAAACAATTATTTAAAATGTGAGTGATTTCAGCTGATGCACCATAATACGGTCTAAAAAAAACCCCTTGAAACTAAGTAAAGTATGACATGCATGTCGTTATTTTTATAAACAGATTTTTACAAAAACATATTGTAATTACATTGATTAATACTAGCTGATTTATATTTTTGGTCTGGTCTTATCAACAAAGACGGTAAAAATACAGTAAAAATACATTTCTAAACGTATATTTGTCCAGTATAAAAAGGTAATGCTCTGGACTTGTTTGTACATTTCACCGATTGGGTGACAGGAGCTCTAGATAAGTACTGAAGCAGTGGCACATGTACCACTTTTGTTATATAAATTGTATACTTAAAGGATTGGTTGGTGTTATACGCCATGCTAAAGAGTATTTCACTCAACATGAAGGCAGCATAGACCAACAGTTATTAACACTATAGCACAACAACATAATATGAAGAGTTTTGCTATGTTGTTAAATCATTGTTCCTCCAGGTCTATGCGCTCCAACCAAACCACCCGAGCCAGCGGACAACCCAATAGTAGGTAGAGATCTGAATTCAATATGACGTGACATGTAATAAATCATATTTATACACCAGACAGTTAACCAGATCATTTAGTGCTGGATGCATGTAATATACTGAATTCAATATGATGTGACATGTAATAAATCATATTTATACACCAGACAGTAAACCAGATCATTTAGTGCTGGATACATGTAATATACTGAATGCAACATTCTTCAATAAAAAACTAAAACAGATATTTACATCGCTGATAGAAAACATTTGAGAATTGTAGGTATTATTTACACAAGCATGGATTTGACATGTTTTAATGTTCTTGCCATTGTCATAAGTATAATTCATGGGACATTTACAAGACATATGCATATGATAGATATTTAATTGCCAGTAAACATAAGGCCATGGTAAACTTACCAATATGTACAAAGAAATATGACAATGAAATCTATTAATGGAATGAGAAACGTCCAAATACTCTGAAAGTGAAAGTCCTACATGTACATGTATAGTAGGAGAGTGAGAAGTCAACATGTGCTCATATATGTTACCCATTCCTGTAGTGTTTGTTTACTTATTTTTTTTTTTGAAGGTAACAAGTGTTATTATCGACACCAACAGTAATACGTGTTATCAAGGAGTATTAGATACAGGACTATATCCAATCAATTAATATTGAATGATGGTGAACACCATCAATCAGTAATTCTTTAGTTTTTTTAAGAAACAATAAATAAAGTTGACAACTATCCAGCTTGACACTGATAAAATTAAAAAACACCCCTCCTTGCAGATGGCTGAGGTGGAACTACTCTCAGTTAAATGCCACAATATCATTCAGGTAAATAGTATAGAAATGGTACAGCCACTGCATACGTGACATTTATTACAAATACACTATAAATAATTTAATTTTCACATGGACATAAAATCTTAGAAAACTCAACAATTCATTCTTAAATTAGTATTTGTCTCAAGAGAAGAGAAACCACAGGATCTGATTACATGTAAATCATAAACCACATATTACCACCTGATTTAATGTCAAAGAAAGAAACAAAGAGTCGACTGGGAATATTACTTCTGTATTTACTGACGTATAACAGACTTGATTGATAGTGGGACAGAAAAGTCAAGAAATTGCCACAACTCTTGTAAATGTTTACTGGAGCGGGCACAGTTCCAGCCAAAGAAGTCATTTGATGAGAACTATTACAGTTCTAGAGTTTGTTTATTTATTTATCTGATGTTAGATCAACATATTTAAATCCCAATAACACATCATTGATTAGTATTATTGTGGTAGCAAAAGTATTCAATTAACCCAGAAAGCCAACAACATTCCACTTGTTGCTGGTATGCCAACCCACACAGCGTCCGCGTGAATGGAACCTGCGACGTCAGAGGTGAGAGGGAACGTGCCAGCCAGAATCATACACTCAGTGCTTGGCCACTGAGTAGAGTTACACTCTTACCTATGTTGACACGAGAGAGGAGGAGATGTGTCCTTAGTGTTATCATTATACCGTATTTTATCACATCTACAGGTTGTTATGTCTTAAAGTTTCTTTAGAAACATCAGGACAGTTTTATGGTTATGATACATCATAAATTATATAAAACTTAAAATGACATTCTAGTTCTTTGACATTAAATGAGGCAGACTAGCACAATAATATCTTTGTGTGACAGTACATATTCTGACAACAAGTCTTTTTAGTAATTGACTTCAGATTCACTAAACGGTTTACACATTTTGTGGAGACTCCGATATATTGAATCTAACGTCGATTATAAATGTCATAACTCCAACTCCGGTGTCTGGTTCGACTGTGACTTCGACTTCGGAATCTTGATGGGCTGGGCGATCTGCTTCCTCGATATGAGCCACTGCTGACAGAACTGGGCGGGGTAGGACGATAGTACGGGACAGGACGTTTACGAGCACTGAAATTATAACATTGTCAAATCTCAGGACAACAATACAAAGGTTGGAGTTAAGAAATATTGGTTAGGGAAGTGTTTCATAAAGTTTTATGTCATTATTTCATTCCAGCTGATCAATCCATTTCAGTTTTTTTTAATGTTTCATTTCAAGTTTAATATATTTTTTGATGGAAGGAGAGGTATTCATTGACAACACATCACAAATTTCTGGTTCATTTTTACATTTGTTAATAAATAAAAGATAAATACAAATTTGGGGAAAAGAAGCTTTAAAACTGTAGATACATTTTCATGTCTAAAGCAAAAAGTGTTGTGTATTAAATTGAAACCATTCGTTTTAGTAATTAACAGCATAGCAAGGGTAAGGAGAAATAACTACCTTATAACTTCTACCAGTTGGGACAGAGAAAAAGGCTCTACCACAGGGGGTCTACACATGTTATTTATTTGGACTGTCCCAAAATAAGAGTGCTCCAACTGCTAGAAGTTATAGGGTAATATAGATTTGAGAACATGGCTTCACTCTGGAAATACTCTCACTAAGTCTATAGGAATTACCAACAGCTTGTTTGAATTTCACTACTGGGATAGCAATATCATTGTTATGAAATGATTGTAGTTATTACACACATCTTACTGGTTTTCATCTAACTTGCCCAACCATATAGCTTTGACAAATATCAATCAATCCCATGATGCAGTTTTGTTGCTATACAATAAGATTCTCAGTTCCTTACTTTCTATTCAAAAGAATATCATTTCCATTTTTAAAATTCTTTATTTGACAATTTTTTTCAGAGATGAAGTAAATCAGAGAATATTTATCCCCATGTGAATCCAAAAAGGTCAAACACAGAGAGAGTGTTTATGGGTCCCTGATATAGATGACCTATTGAATCCGACAGACATAGAGGTCAATATGGAAGGTAATCTAGAGTATACATGTATATAACCATCAAACTTAAGTTAATATTTTGTTAATTTCAAACGAGCAAAATGCAATGATTAAAAAGAAATAAATCTTTGATGACAGCTTCCACAACCATGCAAACTAAAACTTCCACCAAGTAAAATAATGTTTTTTCCCCAACACCAGACTTGCTTACAACAACAACACAAACAGTGAACACATGCAAAATATTTATAATAACAACATAAGGTGTGCTTACATTTTGAAGGTGTCACTTACGAACTTAACTCATATAATTCAAAGACAGACTGTACAGTATGTTGACAGACTGTACAGTATGTTGACTTAAAACCGACTAAAAATTTCATATGGCCAAGAAAAAAATATATAGAAATAATCCATTGATCTTACAAGGGATAAGAGATTATCTGGATATACAAAATTATTGTCGTACTAAAGGTTATTTCACTCATATGACCCTAAGCCTGCCCCATTGGTGAATGAAACCACCCTCGACACCACTGGCAACAAATTAATGACAAATGTCCAAAACATTGTAAGTCCCTTAAATTTTCCTCGCATCATTTAATATCAGTTATGTTCTTTGCATGACTGTTAGCAGCAGCATTAGAAACGCAGACAAAACGTAAGCACCCTTAAAGTCTACAACAAAGCAAATAACATGACATTTTGGACATTTGACTAATTTTTTCTTGTTAAATAAAGTTATTATAATTATTATTATGTGATTTGATTGATTGGTACTCAGGGGTATTTCACTGATTTGATAGGGGTGTAGTCCAAGAATAAATGACACTTGCACAACTATGTCTGATGTATTGATTCTGTTAGAAAGTTAATTATCTTCCAGTGCTAAGTAAAGACAGAATTGCAACTCTCCAATCAAACTGTCTTAAGCTTGAGACGATTCGAAGATTTTATCCCTCAATTAGTGTGTAAGTAGGTATAAATTGATACTAAGTGTATCTAGTCTGTATTCTTTATTTTTTGTCTCTCAGATAGTTACATTTCCACCTATTTTAAATAAATCTCCTAGTCTCCTAAGTGAATAGATCTGTGAATCACAGTTAATTATTATTCTGTACTTAGCTGGTATTAAACACTGATGATGAATTCTAACAATACACAAAGGTTTGTCCACAATAACAAACCAGATCTCCTAAATGTCACCAAAAGAATGAGCTGGAATGGAGGACAACCTCAGTACATGGGAATTCGTTAGTAAGTGTATAATACCTGTATACATGATAATTTCTTAGTACGGTACTACCTGTATTATGGGAATTCATAAACAAGTGTACCATACCTGTGTTTGCAAGTGTATTATACCTGTGTATTTGGGAATTCGTTAGCAAATGTATCATACCTGTGTATTTGGGAATTCGTAAGCAAGTGTATTATACCTGTGTATTTGAGAATTTGTTAGCAAGTGTTTTATAGAAGAGTATTACAGAATTCGTTAGCAAGTGTTTTATAGATGCGTATTACAGAATTCGTTAGCAAGTGTATTATACCTGTGTATTTGGGAATTCGTTAGCAAGTGTATTATACACTGTACCTGTGTATTTGAGAATTCGTTAGCAAGTGTATTATACCTTTGTATTTGAGAATTCGTTAGCAAGTGTTTAATACCTTTGTATTTGGGAATTCATTAGCAAGTGTATTATACCTGTGTATTTGGGAATTTGTTAGTAAGTGTATTATACCTGTGCATTTGGGAATTCATTAGCAAGTGTTTAATACCTGTGTGTTTGGGAATTTGTTAGTAAGTGTATTATACCTGTGTATTTGGGAATTCATTAGCAAGTGTTTAATACCTGTGTGTTTGGGAATTTTTTAGTAAGTGTATTATACCTGTGTATTTGGGAATTTGTTAGTAAGTGTATTATACCTGTGTTTTGGGGAATTCGTTTGGAATGTAATATACTTGTGTATTTGGGAATTCGTTACGAAGTGTGTAAAACATGTACCCGTGTATTCTGAAGCAGGGATTAATAGGTTAGATGGGTAAAGGGTTAATTGTTAGATCTATTAAATCTGTTAGATCTTTGTTAAGGGATTAACTGATTAATTTCAAACATAGACTAAATACCATGTTGAACTTCTGTATTTTCTTATTGTGGTCAAAAACGACTAAAATCGATCTCTTGGGCTTCTCCGGGTGTGATACTGGGGTGATCGTGATCTTCGTTGTTGTCGTGGTGATTGAGAGTGTTGTCGTCGTCGGCTGCCAGAGTTTGACCTTTCACCCCAAAAGTCAGGTCAAAATTTGAAGGTGAAAATATCAAGGAGAAACAAAGAATAAAAAGACAAAAAGAAATAAAGAAATTAAATAAAATATACCACATGACAATTGAAATGTGAGAACACAAGTACCAAATAAAACAGAATATAGAGGGAAACAGACGATTTAAATACAATTCAAGGTCAAAATAAAAACAATATTTACACTTCAATCCATATAAGGCAAATAAAGTAAGGAAGCATAAATAGTGATTACCCATGGTTGATGATGATCAATAAAAATTGCAAAGACAATACCAAAATTGACTGACAAATAACGGCCAAATAATGTGTGACTAAACGATAAAAGGAAGATAAACACTTGACACAATACTGTACAGAACATTTAAGAATATAAGGAAAATAGGACAATAAAATTCATTTCTACGAAAGAAAATATGAAAACAATATTTTTTTAAAGTAAAGATTCTTTAAATCTAGATAGGCCTATGTGTATTGAACATTGGATTAGGCTTCAAATCCCTCTGGTTTATTGAGAGTTGATGTCATACATCATGAACCTGTCAGACAATTATAAGAGTGGTTAGGTCAGCAGATTCCCATACAATACCTGGTGATTCGCCTTTTCTCTAAATGACTAGGCGATCCTCGACGTCGGCGAATTGATGGACTCCGGGAATCTCGACTACGTGGGGGAGTATTACTGCCACTCCTAGAACGCCCACGACTGTAGCTGCGCCTCCGTGAATGAGATCCCTTACGTCGTCTCTCCTGTGAATAGGACTTGGAGCGCTTTCGTCGATTTTCGCCAGGGGAATAGGATAACGAACGACTTCGATTTCTATACACAGATGATATAAGAAACAAAACATTTAGTACATGTAGGTGTCTCATGTCAAACTTCATGTTAAACAACTTATTCAAGAACTATTATATGTAGACATATTTCAGATGAGTACAATCTGCAGTAGGTGGTCATCCACTAAAAATTTGTAATACAATTACTTCCAGGCAAAGTATTGTTTGGCTGCTTGGCATTTGGGGAAAAGGGTTAGATTATTCACCCACATGACATCGATGTTCCATTTAGTCATGTGACTGACCCCGCAACGCCAAAATACTGGTATGTTAAAACATTGATAAGAAAATAATCACATTACCTCGGCTGGGAGTAGCTCCTTGATCTTGACCTCCGTCCACCTTTATCTCGAGAAGTTGACCTCTGACCCATAGGAGACTTTGACATATCTTTCTTTATCAATGATGTAGTTTTTGGAGAGATATGATTTTTAGTCTTTCGTCTTTCATTTGGTGATGGGCTTCGAGATCTCGAAATCTGTTTTTTCCCATTTTTAGGAGGTGAGGTAGCCTGCCGAGTTGTTCGTGTTTGTCTTTAATTTTAAAAAAAAGCACCTTAGGTAAAATCTCTGTGCAGGAACTACATACATTTCCAAAACATATCACTACATTTGGGTTTATTTGATTAGATTTCAAGGCTTATAATTATGACATCACCGACAATAATCAAAGTCAATGGGTGCACCATGAATCGCCCTTTCAACTACCTGCACATACACTGCAGGGTTGTTCATGCTACATTCACACGATTCAGGACAAAGTGACATCAGTCCATCATTCTTTAACTGTAGTGAAACTTTACTGTAGTGAAACTTTACTGTTTTGAATTTTGTTTGTTTTATTGGGAATTAATGTTGTACTCAAGAGTATTTCATTTTTTGACGACGTATTGTGCTTTACAAACTGTTCACCGAGAATACCCTAAATCACCCCCAAATTCGTCCATAAAATTACTGGAAATTGTGTCTGAGAGGCAGAAGATGAATTTTTCAGTTAGAAAGCATCAATATTGGTCAGAAAACATAAATTTGTTCCAATTGATGGTCTAATATTGTCACACCAACCAAAATAGTTAGGATTTGTTATGGGCGAAATTGGGGGTTATTTAGGGTAAAACTCGTAAAAACCACTCTGAGATTGCAGGATTCATATATACCTGATGGTCGACAAATGGAATCAAACTTGTGAACAGTACGGTGAAGTAGGATAAGTAGGGAGGCATGATAACCACTATGCCACAACAGCAGGCTCTAGAATATAGGTTAATTTAAAATCACTTACTTTGGTTCTGGACTAGCTGAGTCACTGGGTGAGCCTTTATTCCCCCTGGTCCTGTCCACATCACGCCCTCGACCTGAAGATTTGGTCCCCACAGTCTGTCCTCTATCAGGTGATGAGTCCGACCTGAAATTGAGACATTACAGTTTTTATTGATCTTCAGTTTGTCACATTACAAACACAGATTTAGTCTGTCGCCTCTGCCTACTGGCAGTTTGTTTGGAGAGTAGCTATGTTGTCTTTCGCCTATGCCTACTGGCAGTTTGTTTGGAGAGTAGCTATGTTGTCTTTCGCCTATGCCTACTGACAGTTTGTTTGGAGA
The DNA here is from genome assembly GCA_034783855.1 of Mopalia kennerleyi. Taxonomy (NCBI): domain Eukaryota; kingdom Metazoa; phylum Mollusca; class Polyplacophora; order Chitonida; family Mopaliidae; genus Mopalia; species Mopalia kennerleyi. The sequence continues at coordinate 3,469 of JAVFBX010204482.1, read as the reverse complement.
GTAGCTATGTTGTCTGTCGCCTCTGCCTACTGGCAGTTTGTTTGGAGAGTAGCTATGTTGTCTTTCCCCTCGCCTACTGGCAGTTTGTTTGGAGAGTAGCCATGTTGTTGTTAACTGGAGGGATATTAACTTTCCAACAGTATCAAAACACTTCACATTTAATGTCGAAGTAAGATTGGTAAAGTGCACACGCTATCCACCAAGCCGTGGCCACAGGCCCATAAAACTATGATTCTATTACATGATGTAGATGTAAAGCTACCATTAGGGGAGGCTATCCCAGAATAATGATGGGGGAAAAGATGACAAGAAGAGAGCAAGAAAAAAATATGGAAAATCTGTTTTATAAAACTTTATACTTTATGATATTTACCCTGCTGAGTTTGATTCTGAACCGGAGTCACTATCAGAGCTGGAATTGTCCCTCTTTCGACGCTTTCTACTCTTTTTCTCGCCTGATTCATGTGGTCTACAATTATGGAAAAAAATTCAAACAACATTCCTTAAAATACATTTTGTAATCATAGTTTATGTACTCATCAAGGGTACATCTTAATTGGTATACTGGTAAAATTCCTATGCTAGTTTAATTCTATAAATCATGGCTATTGTTCCCCAAATCAATCTTAGACTTGATTACCATGACTACACCATACCCTCAGTACTGGTTGTCATCACAATTATGATGAACTTTAATCGTTTTGTGGAATGGGCCCCAGGTCGCTAACACCAGATTGAATTGGTAATACTGGGTTAAACACTGGGATGTCATCTAATAGTGGATTAAACTTAAAACCGGCAACTGGGCCCAGGATCTTTAGTCAAGATCTAAAATTCAGATCTGGATATCAAATTCTATAACAAAATGTATTTAAACAATACCAGCTTTTGGGGAGGCACTTAACACAATCATAGTAAGGACAAATTTTAAAAGGTATGATTTCAAAACTAAGAATTTTTTATGTAAGTTTGAATACTTGCTCTTCATAAAAAACTGATTTTAAATCATGTCACAATAACAAAATTGATGAAATAAAACAAACATACTTTTTCCTGTGTTTTCTCTTCTCTTTGCCGTGTCTATGTTTTCTGTCACTCCTATGAAAACATTAAAGAAAGAGTAGACAAAAGATAAGTACAATATGATCACAAAATTATTATATTCCACAGATAAAACAAATAAGATTAACTCCTCGCCTACAGGATAAACTATGAATCAGGATAGAGGAAGGGGGACAACTCTAGGACACTAATATGAATTATCTCCCTTTATATTCATGCCACACATTGGATTTCAATTAAACAGAGTGGTTGCACATTGGCATCGCCACTTTAAATCATTTTTCAAAATTTATTTAAGATTTGTGGAACTAATAAAGGTTTTTCTCTGAAATGTATTCCTTATTTTTCCACTGTAAGAAATCATTAACAATTGTAAAGAGATCAGCAGGAACTGGACACATTTCAGACAGTTTGAGCTAAACTAGCCCATTGACCAGAGGTGTGGATAATATATTTGCTGGTCAAAACAAAAATAACTGATTGTCAGGCATGGACGGAACTTCTCCTGACTTTTAAAACTCTATGAATTTGCAGACAAACATTTACAAGATGGAATTAAATGATTTCTTGTTTGATTTGGGTTTAATGCTGCACTTAACGTTTGCAAGACAATGACGTTAGTTTTGTAATCAGTTATATTACAGACATATGTTCAAATCACATGTCTGTCTTATATGGCATAAAGCAAGGGAGATAACCCATTTAGTCATATTCAAAAGGCTTCGAAGAAGACAGTAATGACAACTATTTTATGAGATGTTTATGAAATTGAGTAAGATATTTCCCAATAACTACACCTAAACACGAAAGAGTTCACACAACTCTACACAAATAGTTTAATGAAAGGGCTTTGATTTTTCAATAGTCCGGAACGAATTCTGACCCAAATTTGTGCGGAATCCAATTGTTATATGACAACACCATCACTAATCATCTGATTACAGAATACCAAAAACATAAATAGTAAAAACAATTGATATTTTACTGCTGCTTTTTAAACACTGGTACATTTTAAAACAAAAAACATGGAAGTACTGCTTCCTTCCTGCAATGCAAAGGGGATTCAAGGGGGGTTAATCCAAAAACCAAATTACATATTTTTACTGGGAGGTGGGCAAAGCATATTGTTTGATATTTTGGATATATTTGTAAAGTCTATAAATGAAGGCCTTTCCAAACCTATAAACATCAAAAATAAAAGGAAATTGTGATAATGAGACGGCTAATTTAATTATCTCATCTCACCTGAAAAGAATTATTTTTTATTACACAAAAGCACATGAACATATAAAATAAGAAGGTATTTCACCCAATTTAAAATGTTTGTTGAAAAAATCACAACGGTATTCTTACCTTATACCTATCATTGTACAGAGGGCATTAGAAAAAAAGCAGGACTTGATTATTCAAGATAGAAATAGGCAGCCATTTTCTTTTTATTTTGAAATGTTAAAGAAATAAATATGATAAAGAAGAAAAGAAATAACTGATATATAAATATGAAAATAAATTATTTTCCATTAATAACACAGCTAATCAGTAAGTATGTACTTTATACCCTAAACTTCACATTTATTGATTATCACTGGGCAAACAAATTTCACGGCATTTCCGAAATCAACTGAAATGTTCTGGTAAAGAACAATTATTCTGGAGCATTGATGGTTTTCACTGGTCAAATTCCTCATCTTGTATCTGACTTTGGGTTGGAGCATACGAGATAACATGTAACCAAACGCATACAAATGAAACTGATAGCTAGACTGACTTAGAGACGATCTGACGAACAGGTAACAATTATCATTTCAACACAACTAATAGTAAAGTGACACCACTTGCTGGTTAGCTTCAGGATATGGTTCAGAAGAGGACGCATGTTTGCTTCCATTCCTTACTTGCCTAAAGATTTGCAATGTACTTATATAAAGGTGGTGTCCTTGTGCAATACCACACAGCTGTGCGATCTAACTAGAACATCATCACTTCATGGTTTGGGTGTTAAACAGCCTTAGTTTATTACAGCCAGATTGCATATAAAAGACACCAGGCTCCAGCCTGAGAACCAGTCACAATTCCTGACACAGACCAATTCAGTTGTCACAGTAACGCTTAAGTTTTGCTTCAGCGAATTTCAGACAAGAATAACTTTTGCATCATTTTTACCGTTGATGACAGTAGAACTATTGACTTTGGTTAAGCCCACTCAGATGAGCAATGAGCCAACAGCAATGGATTTCAAACGGTCAATGATGCAGAAATAATTGTAAATCTAGTCATCTCGTAGATCCAACATCAATTTTAGTTTGAATAATAATATTTGTAAACAAGAGATCCATGAATGGATCTTGACGCCCACCATTGAGAGATAGACTCCTTATAAAAGTTTTATATGGCTGCCTGGCAGCCA
>JAVFBX010204471.1:0-12372 GCA_034783855.1 Mopalia kennerleyi | reverse complement strand
TACGAGATGTTCATTAACTAATGATCTTCTGACGATACTGAAAAGTGCTACAATAATGATACCATATCAACAATAATGATACGGTAGATACGGTATAAAGATACATTAATGAAACGATAGAAGTTGGACAATCTACGTGAGTTTTATATAACGTTAACTTCGAATCGCTTTTATTACACAAACGAGCAAAAATAATGTACATCTTTGAACTTGTAGCTCTGATATTCAAGGGCGATATCGTAAAAATGAATCAAGATATGAAAACTGCACCTGTGGCAAACCCGACATTATGTATATATTTATTATGCAGATTGGAAGCGTGTTTAATCCCGCAGATGTGCCGAAGAAGATGTTGTTTGCGTGTGAGTTGTATTTGTGAGGATTTCACTCGAAGGGTTTTAATTAAACAGGTGCTACGCCGCGGACTGATAGATACATGTTTTAACGCTCAGATGGTAATGAAATGCCACGAGTTGTACATTTCACCGAGCTCGAGGCGATAACTGGGGAAAGGAACATTATCAATTCTGCTCACACGTGGACGTGGTAGAGGGGCTAGTTGTTAAATCAACTGTATCATGTCTGTCCACGTGCTTAACATACATCACTATACATCGCTTAACTTGTTCATTTTAACATACAACTTCAACTGATCTTTATAAAACCTTTTTATAGCTGACGGCTATTTACATCTTTCTTTGGTGTGGATTTCTAGCCAGAAACCTGGACTTTGACTGACAATGAATTAGAGGATGTCGCGTTGCGTGGAAATGAACAAAGTGAAATCGACAGCATTCCGTGGCGCTTTATTGTATTATAGCCTCTACTGAAGCTAGGCTTGATGTATTTAGTATTTTTTTTAGCGGGTGTCGCTGTTGACTTGCATTTGGTGAAATTAGAATTGGCGGAGTAGAACTTAACGCTCTGTTGTTTTGAGATCGTCTTTTTTCCTCAACTGTTTCATAAATGCTGGAGTGCATTCGTTCGTTGTAAATTGGGCCAATGCGGACGATACAGTTTCGAAAAGGCTGTCAGCTAGCGACCTTTTTATACCAGTGTCTTTAAGTAGATCACATTGGTTGTATGTGTTTGCGATAGACAAATACATCGCCGGCTTAAAAGGTCGCATTTTTGTTTTGGCACACATACGTTTGTATACGTGTAAAGGTGACTGGGAGAAAATGGTGCGTGACTCGTCTGGCCGTGTATGGGGTTTTTTAAACCGCTACTCCTGAATTATCGGTGTTCGGTTGAAATTTTACGCAACATTTTATTTATCCGACTGTCATTATCTCAGGTAGATAACACTTTATGTATATGTACTTTTGTGAATATATACTTGACAGCGGAAACCGCAAAGACTTGTTTGACCTGCAAAACGATTATGCTCCTGTCAGCTGGAACGACTTGATCAACGTAACGGAGCTTCCGATGTGGTTGGAAACTGTGCGGGCTAAACGATGACGTTGGCCCGCAGGAATTTTTCTCATACGTGCCATTGTTCGTCAAGACACTCCCGAATAACTACATGAAAACGAGTAGAAGTAAAATTTCACGTGATTGGAAGCTAATTAACTATCCTAAGAACATAGCTGCCTGATAAATTAGCCCAAAGTACTCAATACGCTTTTCAACAGTAACGTCGGGGAAGAACAAAACGTCACATTTACGAATATTTTCGGAGGAATTAATAAAGACGTTATAAAGTTTACTATTTGTCTGTATTAAGACCGGCAATTTTTTTTTCTTAGCTATTTCGAGTTTAAAGAGCCCAATTGTGATAATTTATGCGTAAAATGGTTAATTAATGTCGGGTATATATACGCTGTCCGAAAACATTCTCGGACTGCAGTCATAATTGGAAATTCCACCGAACTGAAATAGTTTTTAAGCCAAAGACAGTGTCAGCATTCCGTGCTGTCTTTACTTATATCGCCATGTAGTTGCGCAGATACAGAAAACCGGGTTCAAATCACGGTGAAGCCATGAAATTTTCTTTCTCCACAATACAAATATATATTACAAACAAATTCTTGAAATACGCTGCACTGCATGTGTATTGAGCTATTTTATTTTGCGAGATGAAAATCTCAAAACTGCTAACTATCAGTTGTACGTAATGTTAAAGAGGCTCTGATTTTGAACAGCTGACGCCACTTATTGATATTCAAAATAATCGTTCGCCGTTTCACTGAGTTTGGGAAACTATAGACTGAAAACTGGTTGGAAATCGCCGTTCTTCTCCTCAGTAGCAGACTGCCTATCCCGATGCTGATTTGCCTAGACTGTTTATCATGAGATAAACATGATAAATTTTCTAGAAATCTACACCCTACATGTCACATCTAGTTCATTTCATTAATCTTGTCTGCTGCTTTTTGTTTTCTACTTTGACATATTATTGTTTTATCTTTTCCAATTTACTCGAACAAGTTGCTGGGATTTAGCGATAACACACTTTTTGCCACCAATATCACGATGTTAGCTTAATTGTTTTGTTTTACTGAGCCCTATTTCTATTTATACCGATGGGCTGCTAAAAATAGGGACCCGGAGAGGCTCGGCTTGCTTATCGAGTTTATCAAGTTCTTACCAACAACAACACGGACATCTGGGAGACAACTTTCCTAAAATTGCGGCATCCTACTTTACAATTCAGTTGTCGTGTAGCGAATGTCAAGCCGAGTTTTACACAATAAAGTATTTGACTGAATTCATTTTGGTAGGGTGGAGGTATTTCACACGAGGACTATAGAGGCCTACAGTTTGCGTTAGAGAGATTAAAAGAGTATTAGGTAGCAAAGATGAGGGGTTTTCGTCGTGTAGGTTAAACAGCGGCTGTGTGAAACTACCCCTAATTCATACTCAGTGAAATTAAAACATAACGCAAAACGCAGCTGATATTGTTATAAATTAAAGCCAAATGTGGTAATAACCGGTATTATTAATAATGAATTAGCCTGTAAAACAACAGATATATACAGAGAATACACACGAATTACTCCCCCCTCCACGTATAGCCTACACGCACACACGGTAACACAAAATCGAAATAGGCTATGTTTTGTAGTACTGTGATAAAATGACAGCAAAATAATTAAATGTTGAAATTGGTGCAATTTTCAGTTTTTATATCTATGTTAATTTAGTAATTGCGGGAATTCAATAACTTGTAGCTGATAAGTTTCGTCTATTCTTTAAAAATGTAGGCTATTCTTTTTTTATTTCACTAGAGCAATTTTTATTTTCCAATAAATCTGCTCGATCTATTCTATATATCTCGATGGAACACTGGATTAGTATTCATACACACCGGAAGGCCCCTTATCAAAGTTTGCGATAGAAAAGACACAATACAAAGCTTACGGTATTTTCAAATCCCCCTTAAGTGTCCCCCACTTAAGATTTGACCAGTTCAAAGGGCCAACCGGAAATCAATTGGGACAGGTGCGTTTCGAGGTCAAAGTTGACAGACTGTCGATTTCAATCCATTTCAATTACAGCTGATGTCGTTCACACGGTGAAGGGGTTTATACATTTCGTCATTGTTAAACCATGTATGTCTACCCGTTATAACCTAAACACTATTACCTTCATTACTGTCCAGACGCGGAGAATAACCTATTTCAATTGATAATAAATGAAAAGAGAGCCGATGTCTTACCTTTTTAATTGTCGGTATCGACGCAGATTGATGGAACATTATATTAAGTGAAAACAAAACAAAAAGTCAGTCGGGGTTGATGTACCTTATTCCATTAAAGTTCAATATTGGCTTTATTATCATTTAATCTAGGTAAAACATCACATGACGTTAAAGATAACGACTGCCTGTAGATGATAAGTAACGCGAGAAGGTGCGTGAAAAGCCAGTCGTGCGCCTAACGTTTTGACCAATTGCATTCCAACAAGGTGCACTATTGGCTTTCTTATAATGTATTGCAGGTAAAATATAGTAAGGTGCACCATTGGCTTTATTGTCAATAATTCTATATAAAACATCACGTGGCGTTAAATATCACGTTGGCTGACTGCCTGTACATTAAAAGAAACGCGAGAAGGTGCTAGAAAAGCCAATCGTCCACCGTATTTTATTCAGAGTCTTTGGGTATATGTATATAGGTGTCATTATCTTGTCTATAAGGTGGAGTTTATCATGACAAATCGTGCTTATTTCTTGTTCAATAAATATTTACCGAAGTTGTCAGTTGATGAAGGTACAAACTCTTTTGATGATTGACCTCAGAAATTTATTTGATAATGATCAATTTTACAAATGTTTCTCTGGTATGGCACCAGACGCCAAGCATACCAAAAACTGACCAGATTGAGTAAGGTGCACGATTGGCCTTTCTCGAACTTTCCCGTACTTGTCATGTACGGGAAGTCAGCGAACGTGTTATGTTTAACGTCACATGATGTTTGACCTAGAATAAAGGATAATAAATATAATGGTGCCACTTTAAGACTCCTCAGCTTTATTTCTTTGTTTTCATTACAGCATTTTCTGTGCTAATTATTCACATCGGTTTTAAACTTTGATTTATTCGCAATATCCATGTTTTTATGAGACTTGAATTCGTGGTGAATGTATTTATATTTTACTTACAGCGATATAGTTGTTTTGAACGATCAATTACATTGTTTTCTCAAATAAAACAATGTGACCTAGTTCTCTAAGAGCGTGGTAGCGAAAAGTCGTGTTGCGAGCGCGAAGGTTCGCGGATTAAGCCTACCTTGAAGCGTTTTTAAATGTCCCTTAACTTGGGGATTTGAGAAGAATACCGCACGCTTTACTTATAAAAGCCGAGAAACAAACATGCCCTATCCCGAGGTAGTCTTGTCTAATGGGCCTTGACGAGTGGCCTTAACTACGAAGCAGGCCGGCACTTTAAAGAAGTATAAATTTTCTCCTTGAATAGGCGCTTCAATTGGGGGATTAGATTGATCGGTGTGGTTGACGGATGCTCGGGCTATCAGACCTCTCTAGTAAATAACAGGGCGCAATCGTCTGGTCGTTGACTAAACATACCATTAGGTCAAGACGCGGTCAGAAACTCGCCGTCTCTCGCGGATAAAGCGCAGGACCCTACCCTCTAAATCAAACGGCTATCAATTAATCTCGAACAGAAAACAGCAATCCTGGATAGCGTCCATTTCGTCTACAGGGCGTTGGGGAAACTGCTTTGCCAAAAAAATCAGCCATTTATCAGCTAAAGGGACTAAATCAAACTACGGGGTTATTTTTTTTATCATAACTGAAAAAGGTATACATAATGAGATCACTTTTTCTTTAACGCCATAGTTTGTTTAATCGCTTTATTAATATTCATGCATTATCAACTTTTGAAGTCTTAAATTCTACAGGCAAATCGTATGATTTTGAGGTCGATGCATGATAGGCCAATGTTTCAAGTATCCTAGCCATACTGGATTTGTCTTTACCCAGAACTGGAGTAATTGTTTTTGCCCTACAGGACAAATTAATTCAAATTGAGGAATTTCGGACAAAATAAAATAAACGCAACCTTCTGCACGACTTTCGCCGGCGTGTCGGTCCTGCTGAGGTTGTTGTGCGCATCCAAAATTGCGCGATTGTCCCTTGGCCGTGCTTCGTGGGTTTACGTGTAGACCTTTTTTTTTGGCCGTTACTCATAAGTTCGAGCCCCACACTGGAATTTCTGTACACAGAATTTATATAAAATAGGAGACTGTTCAAAGTAAAACACAGCGAATGATCGATCGACATTTTGCCTTATTTTGATACGAATTAAAAGAGCGTCGGTATTAACAACATTAATTGGCATTAATGAGTGATGGGATGAGGGCTTTATCGTGTATGACCTAAAATATAAAGAAAATTCGTTCAATTCGTCATTTGTAGCTTTTTGGAGAAACCAGTTTATATCGCCTCCAAGCTAAAAGTTACGCAACGTATGTCGTAATTATAACCGACTTATGACAGAGCCATCTCCTAATCAACATATACCTATCTTATAATCACGACATAAAAATCTAGCGTTTACGACTTGTCGTTAGTGAGATTCAGCTAATTAGAACAAATTATACAGTAATTACGAATTACAGGTTTGGACGTTTTGTCAAATGTGGATTAAGATACGGTACAAAAAGGCTTCGTTACTTTTGGGTCAAACATCTAATTTCCATTAATTCATTCATAATACACGACGTGGCGATGAGATTTATTTCACATAATGAACATTCTAAAATTTGAAAGCTTTAATTTGAATGGGAGACGCGAACATTGCTTTAAAAGTTCTGTTTTGTTCCATTCTTAACCGTGCACTATGCATTGACTCATATAAATCTATTTCGGAAAATCGTTCGATGTTTACCGATTGGAGTATATTTCCAACTGAATCTGGTTCGACTTGACTGCTGTTGTGCCATGTATGAATCCCTTTGTAAAGGGACGCGGGTCTGAAGTTAAACACATAAATCCGAACGCAAAAAAACAATCCGCTTCTCTGAACTGCTGTTGTCTTTATTGCGAGACTCCCAGTCAAAGTCAATCATATTTGCCGGTGTCTCTTACGGCATTGGCCTTGACTCTGAGCGCGTCTAAGCGGACACATTTAAAACGGCGATAAGCAAACATGCGCTGGATGAGAAGCAATGATTTTGACAAAACTTGGCTATCTTCTGCAGAAAAGACAACACGAGATAAGCCAATGTTGATTTTTTAAACGTCTTTTCCGGGGTTTTAACATGATTCGTAAGCAAACCGTCAGATGGCGTCATGGGTCATCAGGTACAAACTGGGCTCAGTGCAATGAGAAAAAAGGATTTACTGCACTGGCAGTGACGCAATTTCCGCGATATTTCAATGCACAATTATCACAGCAGAAGGAAGTTTACGAAATTGACTGGTGAATCGAATTTAAGCGATAAGCCGTCAGAAAGTAAGTGTAGATTCAGTGTCTATGTAACGAAGATCTATTGGCAAACTTCTTGTGTGATGGGACATACAATAGAGTTAGCGGCACGATTGGCTTTTCTCATACTTTCTCGCGTTACTTGTCATATACAGGCAGTCAGTCAACGTGTCATCTTGAGCGTCACGTGATGTTTTGCATAGAATGAATGATAATAAAGCCACAGTTGTGCACCTTAATGATACAATACTACTAAAATCTCAAATGTATGGTCACTGAAAATACTTAAAAACTGAAAAACACTTAGAATGAGATCCTAGCAAGCAAAAGCAAAAAGAGAAAAAAATCTATATGGAATCGACACTGTCTATAGTCGGAGAGGGGGGAGCTTCATGTTTCTGCAATATGGATAGCAAAAGATGATTCGAACTCACAAACCACGATGGTTAGAGGAACCCAGATTAGCATCGAGTAAAACGTATTCTGTAACCATATTCGCTAATTAATACCGACTGGTGTAGCATGTTTCGAGAACTGAGAGCCCATTAAGCCTTACATGATGGTTAAATCCAACTACTTGTGTGTTTTTCTAAAAAGGGTTAGTAATAACACATAAAACGACTTTTCTAACAGGCTCCCATATGATTCCAGTGTTTGTAGCGCAATATACATGCGTTCCGCTGGTGCCTATACCGCTCGGGTGAATTGTATCTATTTCAGCACAGCATATGGTCATATTATGTTGGTGATATCCAAAGGGTAAAGTAATGCCTTTGCTTAAGAGAACTGGTACAGGGTATTCTGTATGCAGCTCGGAAAGCTGCTATGGTATGCAGGACACCAGCAAATGCCTGCCGTGTGTGTTTAATTGAGTTTTCATCGTGCTTGCATGCTAGGATGGTTCGAGAGTATTTCCATACTACCGCGCACGGATGGCGAACAAAGGCGATCGGACATCTGTCGGAACGCGAGCAATTATTGCAAAACATTTCCCAAGAGGAAGGCGCGCCCCATCGATCGAACTTCTATCGGGGAAAAATAATCGAAATGTCTGGCGACTGGTGATTAGGCGGCCACACAGATCCAAAATACGATTGGGAAATATCATTTCAGATGCATTTGTTCTCAGCCCTTGTCTCAAATATACCGCGTTGTGGATTTCCCGACTTGAATCCCATTTTTTCCTGGAATCTAGGCGACGTGTTTGTCTCAGTGGAGTAGATGAAGAGATCTGAGTTGGAAATACGAGCTGGGCAGCGGAGAACTTTCGTTTAATTGCTGTAGCAATAAAGAGGGGAGGCTCTATCTCTTTACGGCAGTTGTCGACCTCTAGTTTCCAGTCTCCGTCATACAACTGATCAATAAACAGAGCTATTGTGCTGCTCATTGCCGCGCTCTTGTTTACATCCACAGATATGAATTCACGTGAGAGACTAAGCACGTGATGACACGTTTGTAAACAAAGGGGAGGCGGATGTGTCAATATGACCTCGAGGGTCGCATTGTGTCCGTCATGTTTGTGCATAGACAGACGACCAGACACTTCCGACCCTGGCACGTGGGATACATTGTTTCATTGAAAGGTTTTGCGCATGGACACTGTCACGGTACAGGCAGGTTTGAGGACAGAATGGTGACACAAGTTGTCCCCCTTGAAACACAACACTTGACGCCTTTTGACACGAAACACACGTGGGCCCTATTCCACAAAGCATTTTTATACTGGAGACAAACAGTTGAAGGGCCTAAAATTTCCATTAAGGTGCACCATTGGCTTTATTATCATTTATTCTAGTTAAAATATCACGTGACTTTGAACACAACACGTTGGCTATCTGCCTACATATGACAGGTAACGCTTTAAAGTGCGAGAAAAGCCAATCGTACACCTAACTCAAAATTTCTTAAGGACAAGAAATGATATGTTAGACAATGACTGAAGAATGGTTACAGTCGAGTATAAGCTGTTTGTATCTGCCGTCCGTGGCCCTTCGTCAATTCTTGTTTTCAGTCAGCCTTCTAAATTCAGCTTCTCAAGGGCGCTCGGCCCGCAGTGGTTAGCGCATCGGTCTACTGAACCTATTTCAATGTACACCTCACCGGTTCGTCTGCCGACCATAAATGAGACTTCACTTCCGGTTTCCCATCGTACTAACTGAGTGCAATCGACAATCCATCGTCATATTAGTGAAATAATTTCGAATACGACGTCAAACCCCAATCAAACAAAGAAATAAAACTAAATGTCATAATTCAAAGATGTTTAACACATGTGTTTGAATTATGACATTTAGTTTTGTGCATTTAAGTTCAATAATTACTAACAATAATCGCGGTAGGCCTACAATTTATGATGTCATTTTCTACAACAGGCATGGTAAAAATTATATCAACAAAATCTTGGAATGAGTAGTATTTGGGTTTTGTAAATTTACAAACAATAATCAGACCAAGCTCGCCCCACGTTTCGGTCAAAGATACGAGGAATAAGATAAGAAGAAAGTCTGCGTGTAGAAACGGCTAATATAATTTTTTGACTACATGTTTAAATATGCGCCTTCTTCTGGCCATCCGCGGCAAACGTCCCCTCTTTGTCAGGGACAGCAACCAATATATTGGTTATATAAGTAGCCACGCATGCAGCAATGCAAAACAATTGTCATTTTATGTAAATAAAATACCCTTGACCATGGCACTAAACGCCAATCAATCAATCCGTCAAACTTCTTTACTTGATATTTTAACAGGAAATTGTACTCATTTCATCAAGTGATAGTTATATAGATAGTAAATCATAAAAAAAACTTTGATTTATCTAAAGACGTGAATAGTTTATAAGGATTAATCATAAGCACCATAGACCCATTTACATTGTACTCTCAGATCGAAATTATGCCTAAATTAGACAATGTGCATATGTTGAAATGTTCCCTTAAGTTTTGCAATTCTACAATAAGTATTTGAATTTGGAAGATATATATGGTAAGTACTGAACGTCTCTGAGGTGTATAGCTTAAATTGCATCGTATGGTGAATACCATTAGTGATAAGGCAAATTCACAAACTTCACAATTTGTGAGGAGCAATTGGCGAAAGCTTCATGTTGCCGTAGATCTACATATTTGATAAAGGGACGATACCTCAATATATAGTATATAAGTACATTGACAAATTTTACTTACATAGGATTCATTGACCATGACTCGAGATTAAAATAAGTTGTAAAATTGCGTAGAAATAATGACGCTGTTACAGAACTTTATCTACTGTCGATAGACGTTAACATTGTAATATAAGTCAAACCCATTTCATCCCGAGTGATGGTATTCCAAAAAAATCAACTAAACTAATGTTTTTATTTTCTTATCACGATTATCATTTTATTGATATTATTGTTTGCTAGATTGATCGATTGATCGGTTGGTTGGTTAATTGATTGATTTATTGAATGCAACATATTGATGTTTAAAATCAATTCGACAAATGAGTACATTTCATACAATCATTCCGGGTTAACAGTTATGTTACACGGGTCTGGGTAAACGAGGACATTCGATATAGAACAGTGTTCTCTGTGCAGGTGTGGGTTTTGTTTTTTCATTGCTTGCATTTTCCTCATGTATATGTTGTATAGATTTACTAGGCAAAGATTATATCGTATTATAACATTATCATTGTTGTATAACTCGTCTATCATTTCCCCTCGGTCGCTCACCTTTGACTTTTCAAGTGCCGGTTCACCTCCGAAACCATCAGAGTTTTCCAGTCACAGAGCACGAATTTCATTAGCGTCGCCGTCTCCTATTGCTCAGCCTATTTCCGGGGAGTTCTGGCCGCTTCGTGGAACATTTTTGTGTTCAGCGAAGATAGAGGGCATTTTCGTTGCGTTCTCAGGATATATGGATAAAAACGCCAGACATTTCATCGCCAAACTAAAAAAAAAAACGCTTGCTTTAGAACTCGTCTATTTAAAGAGAAAAAAATACTTTATTTTGAAAACTTCTTTTTAAGTCCATATCTTAACATTTATTATCAGTGTGAGTCAATATTTAAAAATTTATTATGATTTTGGCCAATCGTTTCGACATTCATTAAGGTTTTAAATCAATAGTTTCATCTTTTATTATGATTGTGAGACAATATCTCAACATGATCCACCGACCCGCGACCTTGCTATAGTGGTAAGCGTGTCGGCATACTGGCCCTACTGCACCGCTCACGGGTCCTAATCCGCCTGTCACCCTCAGCTATATGAGTGAGTCACACTATGTTGCTCCGACAATCGCGGGTTAGTTTTTACGAAGTTTCCTAATGGTTTTCCTCTCTGCATGGCGACATTACGCTATAGACAAAAATGGCGGGCCGATGGAAGTATTGGGCCAAATACTTGGGGAGAGGGTTATTCATATCCCTCGCGTAACGACGGGATTTAAAAACTGGGGGGCCAGACAATATATGTGAATGGCGTCTCCATACCTTTGTTGGTGATGGGTGTAGCACATTGCGTCATCTACTGGTCCAGACGATGGGATATTGCCAAGTGGACAGAGCATGACGTCCAAACCTCTACCTCCTTAGCTATAGGGTCAACCACAAGCGGACTAATATCACTAAGCCTGTTCGTGTCCACCAATTATCACGTTTAGGTCTAAAACTGTGCCGAATGGTGTCCAATTCGGATCAATAACCAGTCCAATCAAATATTTACAAATCAGTTGCTATTGACTTAGTATTCGATTGCTTGCTACCGTAGTTTTCCTATAGTCTCGGTCAAATCTGACCCAGTGTGTTGATGAAAATGAATTCAGCTTTGAGCTCATTTTGTCGGTTTGTAATGAGATCATCTCTACTTCAACCAAACCCGCTGAAAAGTAATTCCTATTTATACGAAAAAGTCACATGTTCTTCAGCCAGCCACACAGGCGGGGTCGCAGCAGCTTTTACACCAAACCAACAGAAAATTCAGTTCAAACATTCAACCAAGTTTGTTAGAAATGATGCGTGAAAAAATACCATGAATTGGAACAAAGCCATAAGAATATTTCTTCAAACATATTTCAATGCACTATTTACACAAATATATTGCATTCTGGGAGATTCTATTTGTTAGCGACTACAGGCAAGCTAGCTCAGCATTGCGTACACAATACAGCTGTTGTTTAACAGAATGACATCTCTGATCACTGTAAAACGTGTTTTTCATGCAATTGGTAAAGAATAGTCTGTTTGATGTACGTGTAATACCAAACTCATTAGTTCAGGTCCGGAATTGAGGGACACTCGATCTGCACCATTGTTTAGTTAAAGTCTGATCTATTCCGCGCCAACTTTGTTGGCTGTATCGGGGCTTCGAATAGAAAGGAACATTTCCCCGCGCATATGCCAGTGTGTGAGACAACTCGTGGGCTGAGGACTAACTAGTTCTATGTCCACTTTTATGAATTTTACAGTTAACCTATTGATAGGGATCTAAGGG
>JAVFBX010204460.1:0-12374 GCA_034783855.1 Mopalia kennerleyi | reverse complement strand
GCTCGTACAAGATAAGTACGCATTAAATAATTTTCGTTTTTGCGGCATTATTTTAATTTATGAACAAACTTTGATACAACTTAAAATCGTAGCGATCTGAATTTATTGATAAAAGCTAATTTTGGGTGCTAGTGCCTCTTTAACAGTAACATTAAAAACACAACATTCATATCATTTATAGTTTCCTAGACAACGAAAACGGTTGGAATTTGTAGTTCTCCAATTTATCAGATATCTGTTGATATTGAACCCTTTTGGAGAAAGGAACATTTTGAACATTTTACACTCAACAGTATTTCTCCGGTAGCCATTATTGTGATAGAAAAAGCCGTTATAAAAGTCATTAAAAGATGTTATAAAATATATAAAATATATATAATAGTTTTTAATGAATTTAAACGTAGATGTCATTTGGATTATAATTGCCATATAATTGCCAGTATCTACATGGTTTATTAAGAGGACCATAGATTCATGACCACTGTAAAGTTATAAACAGTCAAGTAGTTTCTGGGACAACGAAAAAATATGGAATTAGTATTTCTAGTAATATTTATTAGTATCTTAGTACATGAACTTGTTCATTCACCCGTATTTATTAAATATATATAATAATTGTTAATGAATTTAGAAATAGATGTTAATTTATTGCAGAATGTTAAAAAAAATTTTACAGTATTTATAGTTAAGCCCTAATGATAGAAGACAATCTTAGTAAAACCAGATCAAAATCACTCCCCGTTTATTTCATGGATCGTGAGTTCGATTCCCGGACGGGTTTCAACCTGCAAAATTTTCTGAACTAGAATCAGTGATATCCCAAAATAACGAAAATACTGTAACTCCCATTTTGTTTGTCACTTATATTATGATCAAGGTCAAGCCTTCTGGGGTTCATGAAAGGTCACAGTTACAGCTGACCAGTAGTAACCCAGCTTACATGAGGCTATGGTAAACACCGAATCTAGCTGAGACAAGCTAGATGGGGATAAGTAATGTATTTTGTTGCACATTGCGATGTATCGTCAAAATAGACTCAGCTGGATTCCAGCCTCTAAAACAAGTGGCCATGTTGAAAATGGTAAGAATAAGTAACCTGTAAACTCCAGTTGGTCCGCAGAATCTTTGGCATTTAGGCTCTACAAATCTGGTTTGGGAAGCGGCTCTGTGATTGGTCAATTTTGCAAACCAGTTGACATCATTCGGTATGCGTTTGATTTTGGGTCCGATCATAATATTAACAAAAAAAAAAGTGGGGAATTACTTTGATCTGATTTTAATTAGATTGGGTAGAATACGACCATTACTGGAAGCTAAAAAAATGTGCAATATGTACAAAGAAAGGGTATTTGTTTTGCTGTGGAACGGGTAGTATTGACAGGCAACACATGTGCTATTATGACTGAAAAATGCAATTACACTTGCAATACATGTATATACCACTTTATTGTATTATATCATGAATTTTAAATTCCTGTTACAATATTTCACTTTGCTTGTACACCAAACCCAGTGATAATAATTTATTGTCAATTTTTATATTAATGTGCAATAAAGTTGATTTCCTAGTGCCTATCATTTGTTGGAATTATTTTATTATATATATATTTTTTTTCATTTTCATAGAAATAAATATTTATGGGAATGTGTGGAATTTTTCCTTAATTCTTTATTAAAGTTATTGCAAAATAAATCTTTGGATGTTATACAATTGAGAACATGTTGATACCAACTAAGCCATTGTACTCTCTGGTTGTGTGTACGGATATAATGGGAACTGTTTGGATTAACCATGTAAGAGTACCAACCAGCGCTTTATTAAAGAATCTAATCGCTGTATCGTTTACTGATCTCCCTGCGAATTTGTGACATGGGTAGCTGGCAATCTTATTGGGGTAGCTGGCGAAGTGTATATGGTTTTGAAGGAACGTTACGGCCAATGTTATGACAGATTTCTGAAAAACCGCACTTATGGTCACCTACGACATTTGGAATGTTAAACAATGCGTGTTGAAATTAACTATATAAATGTAGGTCAAATGTACTGTTTCACAGAAATGAAAACTATAGACCCTTTCGAAAATCCCATGTTCCCTGACATTTTGTAACCATCAAGTACCATATAGATTTTCAACGCAGACGTGGAACTTTGGGATAAACCCGCACCATGACTTAACAGGAAGTGACGAAGGGGCTATGAATGCAAATTTTAGAATGTGCTCTGTAGGTCAACATAGATTTGAACAATTTTATTTTATTTTTTTGTTCAAAATTGATTAAATTTGTTATAATCTTTATAATTTGTTTGATTTGGGTGACTGGTATCTTTAAAAAGGGAATTGGATTGATCTACAGCTGAGTGACATCAAAGCATAGTCCCAGTGTAGCCTATTTACACAGCTGTAATTTGTCTCGCTACGACCGCACAATTTACGCCATTTTAGCGGATATCACTACATTTACACATTCAAAATGGAACTAGGTTTATGGCCAAGCGAGTAGTCTCGACCGAACGGGCTGTACGTAAGGCATGGAGGTAAGCCCGCTTCCGGTTTTAATCAAATAGATACTTGAGTCTGTTTTCCCAATGACGTCATATGAGGGCTTGGCTAGGAATAAAAAGTTCACGAACAATTGCAAGCGAATAACTTAAATTATGGTACGCAGTCGGATGTAAACACGATGGAGACATTCATACACATGTATTTACGATTCAGTCTGGCGAGAAGTATTGTTGTCATTTCGAAATGCGTGCCAATGAAATGTTTAAAATGCGCGAATGTTTGCAAATGAATCTTGCACTGTCAGTAGTTTGACGTGCCTATTTATCAATGTAAATAAAGAGTTAGTAATCAGTCCTTTATACGTTGTGATACAGACTGCAGTTTATCCATCGGCCTTATCTGTCGAAATAATCTCGTTCTCAAAATAGTTTTTAAAAATCTGACGATTATGAACTGATATAAACTGAGAGTTAATATGTTTGAAATTGGTATCCCTGTTCTAGATATTCTTGTGCCGCGATAGAGATGTAGGCCTTACTTTATAAATTATATAATTTTTAACCATTGTATCACTCAGACTGCTTTTTAAACATAACTTGATATGTAAAATAATCGCCGTTAACAAGAATCAACGGCGTAATCATACTATATTTTACTGCTGGAATAATCCGGGGCCTGTTGTTCAAAGCTCCGAACAGCCAGTTAGATGACGTCGCGTCACAAAGAAATGGATTTCACGTCGTAATAGAAATTCATTGTTACGCAACGTCATGTAACTGGTCGTTAACTTAACTGAGCTTTGAGCAACCTGCCCCTGATCATATAGCCTAATCACTGTATACTAACTTTATGTAATTATTCAAATGAAGATGTCAGCTTTGTTTATTATCTGTTTGAGACAGCCAAGAAAGATTGTCTAAACTATATCATAATGCATTTGTGACAACTGATTCTTTATGATGGAAATAAGACAGCTATAGGTTCAATCGATCAAGATTTAATTTCAAACATTCCCGCTTGTATAAACAATTCATTGACATTTATCAACTTTATTGACTTTCAGTATTATTTTGTTTAAATGAGTAGTAAAGTGCAGCTACATGTTTATGAATGCATCCATTATGCATACATTCTATTACTCATAGAACGAGATTATTAACGTAGTTCGAATCCAACTTCGACCACACAGTCTTAATAGTCACGTGAAACATATATAACAATGGCGACCAAGCCCCCCATTTGACGTCACTCATCAGAGAGCGCAAAGGATTATGGGATTTTGAAAAACGGTGTATTATGACCTGGGGTAGGGTCATATAGTATTTGTGACCTATATGGTCAACAGCCATTTCATCTGTATTTTACGTCACAGAAGGAAACACATCAACACGGCTCTTCTAGTTGAATAACAGTTGTTTATTATGGAGGTAACATTGGGTTGACAACTCAGTCAACCCTAAGCATAGTTATTCGTAGTCCATTCCAAAATACGAATCCACTTCTCTTTTTAATGCATAAACACATCCTATATATACTTAGTTGTTTACATATATATCACATAGTAACTAAGTAACCGTAAACATGTTCTGTTACGTACTAGGAGATTATCCACTAGACTGTGAGGGTTAATCCTCTCTGTTAGCTATACTGTAACCCTACCAGTTCATTACATTACAATAGACTTGCATTTGCTGTCTGTAGATCATTCACTGTGTATAGACATGTAGATGATAAGGTTAAACAATATGGTACAATGTAGGTAATAATTATATATCATTGACATATTAAGTATATAGGTAATTGTCATTCTTTACAATTAATTATTATGCAATCTAAGTTGTCCGTTAGCCTGACCAGGTCATAGCTGGTCATATATGCCCCTGCTCCATTTTGGCGGCGTCCTCGTCGCCTTAACAACGACTTACCAAGGAGCTGATCATTTGTTAATTGTATATATGTGTATTTTATAACTTATCAACAGTTTGACATTTATTAACACTGTAATCCGTATAATGTCTGAATATGACATTGGCTCATTCTTTCCAGCTATGCATAGAACTGCTCAGAAGGCTTCTTTTAAACATTACCCAGAGAGGAATTCTTTATGTTAGCTTGGAGTAGGTGAGAAAAAAAATATAGTACCGGTATCAAAGGAAACTGATTAACTTGATAAAGTACAGTACAATGGATACATATATTTACTATTAGCAATGCAATACTATGATTTAAAATTTGTGTGAGTGCTCCATATCATTAAGCATACTTCACACACCAAGGTACATGTATATCTGAAACACATAGAAATACATCAAAAGAAGAAAATATTAATAAAACATATTGAAAATTTACAATTAATAGGGCAATGATACATGTATATAGAAAATTTAACAATTAATGAGACAAAAGTATGATTTAAAGATTTGTGAGTGTGACCCATAGAAAGTTAATTAACCAGCATCAGACAAGATAACTATATCATATTTGACTACACTAACTTATTAACTATGTTATACTATAACGACTTGACATATCAGACAATTTATACATGTCAGGAATCAAGCATACTTTAAATATAATAGTTTCAATACTAAATAATCATTAAACATCCTGTAAAACACAATTCATGAAATACTTGATGAACCATGTCCATATCCGTGTGTCCACATATATATAATTCGTAGCTTCGTACACGTCTGTAAAATGTTACGCAAACTATGTGTCATTTTTTTATTTTTTTATTTTTTTATTTACACAACCAGACATTAAATAGCAATTTTTCATCAGAAAATCGCAGTATTATTTTGTGTGCGTGTCCATACTCACATGTACACAGATTAATAAATATAAAACCCTAGATAAGGTTTTACAAGAGAAAAAAAAACATTATAATATACTTTTCCTTCTAAACAGTCATTAATTTAGACACTAAAAATAATAATTATATAACATAACAAGATATTTATGGATATATAATTATATACTATACTAAAAAAAACGGTAAATCGTATTTTTTTATATTGTGTACACCACGCACACTTGTATGCACACATTTTTGGATTAAAAACAAATATCTGGCAATATGTATAGTAGAAAAAGCTAGGAGTGTACATTGTTTATATACATATCATGTTAGAAACGATACATATAGTACAAGAAAAATCAAAATTATTTATGTATTACACATCTTGCAAGGTTTTCATTATTTTGTTGCACAACCGTACATATTTTGGCACATACAGTATTCAGTGGTTGCTCAGGCCAAAGATTACTGATGTTATCTAATATACAGGGATGAGCAGTCCTGTTATATTAGATTCTTCGAAATACTTTTCAACAGTAAGACCGTGCAAGATGTACAAAAGAAGGGAAAACAACAATAAACAAAGGAGAATTAAACTAGAGGTAACTTGATTATTTAAGAAGTTGATGTTATTACCTCTTTCAAAAACATTATGATAATCAAATTTACGTATTTTTCACGCAACCTTCTGAATTAAAAGAAATACATATATATTTACAAATTTATTTTTAGTTTTGTCTTTCTCTTACACAACTTTTATTATGTGTTGCATAAGAAAAGAGATTTAAATAAAGTGAAGAAAAACAATGAGTACAAATTATTATCACACAAAACCGAACTTGATTTTCTGAGAATTTCATGTTCTATATTTCTTTAAGATTTACTTAAAGTTAGATTAAAGTTTTCTTTTTCTCGCACGACCTTTTTGTGTTTTCGTCGCGAGAAACTCTCTAACAAGATTATCAGGAAGGTAATCTTCCCTAACCCAATCTGGTAGTTGTCCTGATGTGAAACGCACCCTACACCACAAACTTCCTTCTTTTTTCTTTGTTTGTAGTATTCGTTTAATTTGTTCAGGTTTAAACCTTTGTTTAGATAAATTTCCATTTTGATCATTTGTATTTTGATTATCTTTTCTATCGGTATCCGTTTGTATTCTGGAGTTAGCTACTGCTTTGTTTTCTATCAGAGGCCTGTTAAAACTGGCATCTGGTAACTCCTCAGGATTTAGCTCAACTAAATCATTTTCACTTTCAACTGGATTGGTTGGTCTATTTCTTGGATCTATGTATGGCCTAAGCCTGTTTGCATGAACAACGGATCTAACTAAGGTATGGCCTGTGGTCGCTCTAAGTTTGTATGTGTTACTATTCTCATAACATATACAGATATAATATGGACCAACCCATTTTCTACACAGTTTTGGCGATAAACCTATTTGTTTTTTCACACAGTAT
This sequence comes from Mopalia kennerleyi, assembly GCA_034783855.1. Lineage (NCBI taxonomy): Eukaryota > Metazoa > Mollusca > Polyplacophora > Chitonida > Mopaliidae > Mopalia > Mopalia kennerleyi. The sequence goes on along the minus strand of JAVFBX010204460.1, from coordinate 5,613 downwards.
AACCATACACGATCATTAACTTTGAATTGTGGCACTGCAGATGATTTGTTATGCTGCTTGCTATATTTCTGCTGTGCTAGTTCAATGTTGTCACGTGCCACTGATCTTGAAATTTCTAAATTTGATTTTAATTTGTCTAAATGTACAGAGGCATCTTTACCAATATTAGTAGATGGCAACAGTGCTGTATCAATAGGTAATGTGGGTGGATGACCATATACCAGCTCAAATGGACTATGTCCAGTAGATTCTGTGGCTGGTGTCATCCTATAAGCCATCATTACGGCAGGCAATACTTCGTGCCAATTAGATTGATCAGACTTGCAGTAAGCTCGTAGCGTTTGGAGGATCGTGCTGTTCATCCTCTCACAGGCAGCATTCGTTTGTGGATGATAGCTGCTTGTTTTCAGTTTTGTTATTTGAAACAAACGACACAACTCTGTGACTAAATGAGACAGAAAATTCTGTCCTCTGTCTGACAATAATTCTTTGGGAGCACCATATCGACATATAATTTCAGAGTATAAAACTCTTGCTATTTCACTTGCTTCTTGTGTTTTTAGAGGAAATGCTTCCAACCACTTTGAAAAAGAACATGAAAACAATAAAATATATGAGTGGCCCTCGGGTGATTTATGTAAAGGACCAAGAATGTCCACATGTAGACGGCTAAATGTTGTGCCTATGGGAAGAGGTCTTAATGGTGCTTTCTTTTGGTGATAGTATCTCTTAGATGTCTGACAAATTTCACAAGATTTGACGTAATACTCAATATCAGATTGCATCTTTGGCCAAAAATATTTCAGAGAAATTGCACGTTGTGTTCTGTCTTGACCCTGATGTCCAAGACTATCATGGTAAGATTTCAAAATGTCATCCTTCATTGAAAAGGGTACACATAATTGTTTCACTTCTCTCTCAGCTTTTGTTCCTTTCCCTCTAGGGGAATATAGGTGATATAGAACTCCATCTGTCATTTGGTATGACAGATGATCGGATAGTATTCTATTTGCCATTTGCTTGTCATCTGGAAGTAAATTATTTTCTAACAGTTCAATGTATAGCACAAGAGAGGGATCCTTTAATTGCGACTCTCGCAGATCATCAACTGAAATCGACAAAACTTCTTGCAGAGTTTCCAGAGGATTCTGTTTAATGTAAGAGTCTTCCGCTGCAGCGAGAACTTGTGCAGTGGAAGGAGCTATGATTTCCGAAACCACTTTACTGTCAGTTTTGATTTCAGTACGACACTGTTCTTCGCCATATATGCGTCGTGACAAGGCATCTGCATTGGTGTGTTTCTTACCAGGTTTGTGAACAATTCTAAAATTATACTGCTGAAGAAACATGCACCATCTTTCAATGCGACCAGTTTTGCATTTCATATGATGTAAGCTTGTTAAAGCACTGTGGTCAGTTATGACTTCAAATTTGCTATTTGCAAGGTAAACGTGATACTGTTTGATACCTTCTATGATCGCGAGGTATTCACGTTCTGTAATGCTCCAATTACGTTCACATTTTCTTAGTGCTCGACCCCCATATGCAATGACGACTTCTTCATTTTTGTCATTTCGTTGTCCTAAGATATAGCCTATTGAATGTGCTGAAGCATCCGAGTACACAATAAAATCTTTTGAAAAGTCAGGGAAATGCAAAATAGGAGAGGACTGAAGTTTATTTTTCAGCTCATCAAAAGCTTTTTCACAGTCTTCAGTCCAATTGAATTCCTGCTCTTTTTTCAACAAATTGTTCAAAGGGTTTGCAATTTTTGCGTAATCTTTCACAAATCTTCTGTAGTAGTTACAGAGACCGAGAAATTGACGTACTTCTGTGACAGTTTTGGGATTTGGAAACGATTTTACAGCCTCAGTTTTGCTTTTGTCTACAGCTATGCCATTTCTTGATATCACATGACCTAAGTAATTGACTTCCTGTGCACCAAACTGACACTTAGAAGGTTTGAGTTTGAGACTATTTTGTCTCATGCGATTAAAAATTGATGACAGATGTTGAAGGTGAGAATTGAAATTTCTACTGTAGACGAGAATGTCATCGACGTAGACCAGTGCATATTTCCATGCCATATCTCTCAAGGTTTCTGTCATTATCATCTGAAAGGATGATGGTGCATTAGTCAAGCCAAAGGGTAATTTCTTAAATTGATAAACACCTTTGTGGGAGATAAATGCTGTTTTGTGTTTTGTTTCTTCGTCTAATCCGATCTGCCAATAACCAGAAAATAAGTCTAGGGTTGAAAATATTTGTGCTTTAGTTTCACCTATAGCATCGAAAACTTCCTCTATTCTCGGTAGAGGAAAACAGATTGGTTTTGTGACGGCATTTAGGGCTCTAAAATCTACACAAAACCTCAATTCACCCGTTTTCTTCTTAACTAAAATAACTGGAGATAACCATTCAGAAGTTGAAGGTTCAATAACTCCATTTTCCAACATTTCGTCTATTTGCCTAGATATTTCTTCTTTGATTTTAGGAGATGCCCGATAAAACCTTTTTTTAATAGGAGGGGCATCACCTGTTTCGATTTTGTGTTTGTATTTATTCAAACTACAAGTTGATATTTCAGACAAGTTTTCGGCAAATACATCCCTATTTTGGCCAATCAATGATAACAGTTGATTTTTCTGCATCTCGTTGAGATCAGAATTGGTTAGGTCAACACCCATATCTGTAGCTATTTGTATGTTTTTCATAGTTTTCACATTATTTATTTGTTCAGTTACAGAAACATTGTTTTCTGTACCATCTATCTTTGTATCTACTTCATTGAGAATATCTTCTACATCAAGATAACTGAAACGACCAACAATCTGCCGATCTTTCAAACTGATATCTGAGTTAGTAGGATTTAGCAATTTGTAACAAGATGTTTTATCACTGAATTCAACTAAGCATCTGGCTCCTGCTAGTTTACAAGAACCAGGTAAAGCTAGGCTTGGTTCGATGATTCCAACGTAAACCGTTGAGGCAGGAATATTACATCTCACAGGAACTATGATTTCTGATCTTGCAGGTATACACAGATTTCCTACTATTCTTACTATATGAGATGTGCTGTTTCCATCTGCACTCAGCGGTACCTCAACAATTCCCTGTTGTAAAATCATCGTTCCTCTACTTATATCAATATTTGCCTTCTGATTACTTAAAAAATCAGTACCTAAAATCATTTCTTTAATTAGGCTTTCTACCACATGGAATTTCTGTTGAATGGTAAGTTTTCCAACTTCTATTGGCAATGTTATTTCACCGTGTACTGGAGTCCGGTTTCCTCCAACACCACTAATGTGTTTGATGTGTGATTCTTTTAATTTATGTGTATTTGCTAAACCACTTGTATCATATATGACTTTGGACAGACAGGAAAGGGTAGCTCCAGTATCTACCAGAGCGGGCACCACTTTCTTGCCTAGCCTTACTTTTACTACACTACCCTTTTTATCACTGTGTAGTACATAACATTCTTCTCTTCTTTGGGTTTCCTTTTCATGTGTACGAAACTCACATCTATGTTTATTTGATTTTGTATCTATAGTATTTACATTTTTGTACACATGTTGTTTTTTACATTTGCTATGACTAGTCTTTTTTGACTTTCTGGAATCTACGCTGTTAACCGTGTTAGTAGGCTTATTTGTTAACATATATTCATTTGTACAATTATTAAAACTATTCTGATGCTGGCTAGATTTATACATAGGAGGATCACACTCACCTTTTGTTTTGAAATCATTAGCACTTGTATTTAATTTTTCTGTTAATTGTTCGAAGAGTTCATTAGATTCTTTTTCTAATTTCTTCATCTGTTTCTCTTCTTCTGTTTTATTCATCTCTTCTATGTATTCAGCAATCTCCCCTTTCTGTACAACCTCGTCTAGAGTTTTAGCATAACCCAAAATCATCCCGTTCCTTAAAATAGCAGGGCGTAATCTCTGTATTGCAAGGTCCGTTAGTTTATCGTCAGGGAAATTGCCAATCTTTAAAGCAATTCTCTGGATATCTGTAATGTAGTCTTGTACTTTTTCTTCTTCTCTCTGACTTCTGTTGATAAGGGTCTTAATGGCTCGCATCCGTTGGGCTGGACGGGCATTGCCATGACGTTGAAGAAAGGCCTCTTGAACTGTTTTCAGATCGAGCTGTGAGGACTGCTGCTTCACGAAGTAGTTGTACCATATCTCGGCGTCATCTTGCATGCAGCAACCAAACAAGTGGTATGTGCGGATATCCGTCAAGCAATGGAAATTGGCAAAGAGTTGAAATCTTTTTAACCAGAGATCTGCGTCTTCATTGCCGCGACCAGTAAATGGTTTCGGGGCAAGACTGGCCAGAAACTCCATCTTGACGGACGTTATTGTTCTCTTCACATCCAACTTCTCCTGGTAACGTCTGTGATCCTCATCAGCTTAGGGTTCTCCACCAAATATGACCTGGGGTAGGGTCATATAGTATTTGTGACCTATATGGTCAACAGCCATTTCATCTGTATTTTACGTTACAGAAGGAAACACATCAACACGGCTCTTCTAGTTAAATAACAGTTGTTTATTATGGAGGTAACATTGGGTTGACAACTCAGCCCACCCAAAGCATAGTTATTCGTAGTCCATTCCAATCAATAGGAATCCACCCTCCTCCATTTTAATGCATAACCACATTATATATGTACTTAGTTGTTTACATAGATATGACATAGTAACATTTTCTGTTACGTACTAGGAGATTATCCACTAGACTGTGAGGGTTAATCCTCTCAGTTAGCTATACTGTGAAAGTTAATCCTATCAGTTAATTACACTACAATAGACTTGCATTTGCTGTCTGTAGATCATTTACTATGTAAAGACATGTAGATTATAAACTTAAACAATATGGTACAATGTAGGTAATTATTATATATCATTGACATATTAAGTATACAGGTAATACAGGTAATTGCCATTCTTTACAATCAATTATTATTATGCAATCTAAGTTGTCCGTCAGCCTGGCCAGGTCATAGCTGGTCATATATGCCCCCGCTCCATCTTGGCGGCGTCCTCTTTTCCTTAACAACGACTTAGCAAGGAGCTGATCATTTGTTTATTGTATATATGTGTATTTTATAACTAATCCACAGTTTGACATTTATTAACACTGTAGTCCGTATAATGTCCGAATATGCCATTGACTCAATCTTTCAAGCTATGCATAGAACTGCACAGAAAGCTTCTTTTAAAACTCACCCAGCAAGAAATTCTTTATGCTAGCCTGGAGTAGGTGAGAAAAAAAAGTAGCATCAAAGGAAAATGATTAACTTGATAAAGTATAGTACAATGGATACATATTTTTTTTTTAAAGTAATTAATCCATGTATAAATCGTAAAAAAAACCCGCTTCCTTGTGTACAACTTCTTCTGGAACACACAGATTTAGTACACATGTATTTACTATTAACAGTACAATACTATGATTTAAAACTGTGCTTAATATCATTAAGCATACTTCAAACATCAAGACACACGTAGGCCTATATCTGAAACAAATATAAATACATTAAAAGAAGAAAATATGAACAAAACATGTATTGGAAATAATATCATTGAAAATTTACAA